>PVLD010032842.1:0-14234 GCA_004027595.1 Dinomys branickii
AAAAAAACACAAAAATCCATGTAAGAACATTCACAACAAATGATCATCCAGTCTGTTTGAATACACCCCGGCACCCAGGAACATATTACTTCATAAGGGCCCCTCATCTCATTTTTAGATGGTATAATATAGGGGAAGCAGAGCCACTTATGAGCCAAGTAAGTCTGAGTTTGTTGTAGTCAGGGTTTATAAGGGGAATAATAAAACACAGGACACATAATTTATAACGTTATTTTATAATACTCACCCAAAGAGTCAACGCAACAAGCTCCTTCACGGGACTGAGCAGTGTGCCATCTTACCCTCTGGAGCCAGGAATCGATGCTCAAAGTGAGGACCAGAGCTCCCCCAAAGAGAGCCGTAGCCATTGGCAGTGGCAACAAAGTCCTGAGCTCCTTTGATGATAAGAACTGCCATGTTCATCAAGAAAGCCAGCATGACAAGCTCCTCCAAGAGAACCAACAGCTCCTTCACAACCCCTCCTTCTCCAGGTCTGCTCCTTAGGCTGCTGGCAAAAACCCTCAGGGGGCCTCCTGCACCCAAGCACCACGCTGATTCAGTTCAGCTGCATGTCACGAGTTGACCACCAGTTGTCAGTCTACCATAGAGTTTAAACCTAGTTCCATCACTGAAGGCTGTGTAACCTTGGGCAAAATACTTGCCACTGCACACGTTACTTTCCTTAGCTATAACAATCTAGGTACTCAGCAACAGATAAATGAACAAATGTATCCAAATGTGGTGTATATACATGATGGAACATTACTCAGTCGTAAATAAGAATGAAATTATGCCATTTTTAAGAAAATTGATGGAACCACAAACCAATATGTTAAGTGACCAAAAGCAGACTCAGAAAGTCAAATATCACATGTTTTCTCTCATGTGAGGAATCTATGGGGAAAATAGAAAAAAAGATGACATGAGAGTAGAAGGCAGACTATTGGAGAAGAGGAAGGGAATTGGAGAGGATGATAGGGAGGTAATGGTGGAAGTATGTTTTATGCATGTACAAATACGCCAAAATTAAATCCACTAGTCTGTATAATATGCACTAATAAAAAGTATATTAGCTACCATTTAAGACGACTTTGAAGAAAAAGCTAATATAAGGAGTGTAGCATAAATTCTAATATATAGTAGAAGCTCAATAAATACTAGCTGACTGCACACCTTCTTTTCCTCTCAAATCTCAAATGTCAGCTCTGTGACTCACAATACATTTGATCCTTTCACTCTGGCTCTAATTTCCAGAAGTCTGTAGATTAAATCAGGCCCGTCTTCCCACTGGTGCAGAACTTCCTTTTGCCACTGAAATAAGACTGGTTTCCTCCACTGTTTCTGTTCTGATCTGGCTCTGGGGTGTGTAGTTTCTGGTAATTTTTCAGAGTTTGGGATTGGATTTCAACAGATAACTGAAATTACATGCTTACCTAGGGCAAAATACACTTGTACATCATGTATTTTATATTGTTGCACATGAAGCAAGATGAGATAATCTTCCCTACAACATAATGAAAACATTTAAAATGTGCTTTAGACTCCATATAGTTAGGAAAAGAGGGCAGAATAAGGTTTTCTCTCTCCTCACCATTCTTTAACTCTTGCAAATGATTTTTCCAGGCTGCATGTGCCCCCTTACCCTCCGATGAAAGTGCTTTCTGTTTCTTTTGAAAAGGAAAAATGTAACGTTTCATAGAAAGAAACAAGATCCACATTCTGAATAGAGGTGGCCTCATTTCAGAAGGGCTGGCAAGTCTGTCTTTGGTGGTTGCCAAGAGGTGGGTTGAACAGACATAGCTTGAGCTGAAAAGAACATTGAGCCTTGAAATTTGAAGTGGCAAATTTTGCAGTGTTACTGTTTCTTTCTGTTCTTGAAGCCCCTGAGTGTTCCTTCTGGTCATATTGATATCGACTGAAGAAGAAAATCACCCAGGAAGAGATTTTGCCCTTACATACATGAATGTAGTCATTCTGTATACGTAAATTATACAAATAAACTGAAAAAAGAGAGACTTTGCTCTTCCTTATCTATAGCATGATCCCATTTTGTAAATGTGTATATATGAAGACATATATATATGTATCTCACATATTTATGCCATATATATATTGCATTAAAATGATGTTAACAGTGGTCTATATCTGTGTATCAACAATTTGTTACTTTGTAATTTTCTATATTGTCTGAAGGTTTTGGTTATATATATATATATATATATATATATATATATATATATATATTGCAGGAAAATTGTAAGAATAAAAGACCTGTTTCTGTCAAGGCAAAGAGGAAAAGTTGCTTTCCTCTCTCAAGCAAGTCATCTGATCTTTGCCCACAAAGCAATGAACAGGCTCGGTGTTTGTCTCCTGAAGCCAAAGCCGGCTTCCTGAATGATATCCTCCAGCCTTGTAGGCTCCAACCTACTTTGCAGTAGAGAAATTAAAATTTGGGAACATAAAGGGTTTGCTCCTCCAAGCCCTCCTCATTCCCTTGAAAATTCATTTGCAACAATTCTACTCCTTACTAGCTGCTAATAAGATGAGGTTATCCTGAGACTAGGAAGAAAGGAGAATCTCTCTTGGGAGTGAGTTGACTTCTCTGGCAGGAATGCTGCTTTATATTTCTTCCATATTTTCTACTGATTCTGGCACCATAATCCATGCAAAGAACTTCAGATTCTCAGGGGCAAGAGGATCTTACAGGTCATTTGGTTCCAATCCTTATCCTCATTGTCAGTGCTTAATAATTACCTAATGAACAGGTCACATCAGCTGATTGAGAGGCTTGAGACAGAGTCACATGTCTCATTTCACCCAAATAACATAACCTTTTGTCAGTGTCCTGTAACACAAAGGCATGACTCAGCATTCCTGCCTCCATGACTAGGGCTGGAGAAGGGGTTACTGACTCATGATGAGACCAGCACCAATAACGGGTCCCAGTTACAACTTTTGGTGTTGCTGATGACTGTATGCTTGGTATTAGTATAAATCACCCCTTCCATGGTGTTCTTGCCCCTTCCATGGGACGTATGGACATGGCTCCTGTCCAAAATACAGCTCTGTGCACCAGTTCAAGATGAGGAAATATCTATCTGGGCCTGGCTCGCTGTATATATGAGATGGCAATTATTAAAATTAAATTAAATTAATGTTTGACAGTCCATGAAGGGCATAAATTGCATGGTGTGCTGCTTGTCCAATCTGTCATCTTGTTTCCCTTAGCTCAGGTCAACAAACACCAGCTGAAAGCTTCCTCTCTAGGTCGAACAGTAGCTTATTTCTCTGCTATGGACTGGCTGCTCAGTTTACTAAGTTGAAGGCTCTTATGCTGCCAAAATCATGATTAAGATGCCTTCAAAGGCAGAGAATTCTATATTGTGTCCCACACTCTCCAGTAACCATCTCCAACACATGCACTAACAACAATTATCATTGGTTGGAATTCCAAAACTGGGAAATCTGAACGTAGCCTAAGAACAAACCATGGCCACAATCACAAAGCAATTTCCAACTGTAATGACAGCCTTCTTCATTCACATGGTTTCTAGAACGTGTGGGCAGCACTGACGTGTTATCAAGTTGCAAAAGAATTCATGGTATCCCATTTTCAAATCACCCATCTGCCAAGTATTTCCTTCCAAATAACTTTCATATTTAGACTTTTGCTCTTTTCCCCTGTGCTATTTAGGAATCAGCGTTCCAATATTTACATAGTCTTTCTAGCTACTTCAACCCAGACTAACGTTTCAATTTTTGTATTTTTACACAACGTTGATGAATTTTTCAAAATGTTCTGCGTATATTTTTGGATGGCAAAAATCAGTTTCTCTGAGAGTAAGGCAACTGTAGTAGGACAAGCAAATGAATCAGGCACGAGGTACTGAGAGGGGACATGCCACCCAGGTCGCACTTCTGGAATGCAATGCTTATTTACCCAGCTGCTGGGAGTGCTGCTGGAAGGCCACCTCCAACTCTCAGCCCGTTTTGGAGATTGCCTCCACTGCAGAAAACCTCCTAGCCCAAGATCTTTGCTTTTTTGAAGGACACCTCCCGTCACGCAACTTGGAACCACTCTGAAGGGCCCTTCCTGCTTTTCTTGTTATTTTTTCTACCTGGGCTTGCTTTCTCAATGACTGCCAGACTCCTTCCTCACTTCATGCAGGTTTCTGCCCAAATGTCACTTTGTCATTACTCTCCTCACCTCTCATAACACACTCACACTTTTCGCATAGCTCCACCATCAAGGCGGCCTGAGCTCTTGCCATTCTTTCATTACCTTCACTTTTATTATCACTACCTGCCCTTTTCATAGATTTATCAATTATTTTGTTTATTGCCTGTCTTTGTGCTAGAACATAACCTCTGCGATGTGTGGGACTTCACTTGTTTTGCTCATTGCTTTATCCCTACCACCTGGAAAACTGCCTGCCACAGAGATATGCTCCATAAATATTTGTGAATAAGTGAGTGAATTATTACTTACCTAATATCCTAGCTACTTCCTGTCCCTTAATCTCCCCATCTCCCCCTATGTCCCAAGAATCACAGTCTTTCCAGTGTAGTTGACAGTTACGCAGTTCTTAAACAGGGCCAGGCATTGCTCTTAGTAATGGAATGATATCGGTACATTTAATAATAGGCACAAAAGATAAGTGTTGTTATTATCTCGCCTATTTTAAAGGTGAAAAGCCAAGGAATGGAGAGGCTAAGCAATTCTCCGCAGAGCAGGGGTACCTACCAGCCGCATTCTGACACCTCACACGTAGCCCTAATCTCATATCACCTCCGTGCTCAGTGCTAGCTTTGTCCCACCCCTATTGACAGGCCAGGTATAGAAGTCTTCACATCTGCCATTTCCTGGGGTTTTTTTGGTCTGTTTTTCTTTATTATTTGTTTTGTCTTGTTTTGTTTTTTGAGACAGGGTCTCACTATTTAGTTCAGGATGGCTTTGAACTAACAGCGATCCTTCTAACCTCAGCTTCCTGTGTTGTAGAATTATAGGCATGCACCACCATACCCACCTGCCCTTCTCTGTCTAATCTTAAAATGAAATGATTTTTAGAGGCAGATAACAACCAAATGCAGGTGGCAGGACTTGCTTGTAATAACTTATCTGCAGTTTTGGGTTCTTATTATCTTTCATAATTACTCAGATGAACCACAGTCCAAATTCTCTTGGGTATGCTGACTCTGCTGTACTGTCCAGATCACCATTCAATGAAATTCTTCTCATCACAGCTGCCTGGAGTACTGGTAGTGATAGTCCTCCATTCTTAGCCTCTTCAAGGCTTGGCATAGCTGCAGAGAACCATTGTAACCAAGAGGTGGGCTACTGGCTGAGCTTCTGGGATCACCCATATCCAGTGATGTATTGGTGCAGGAATATAAACTTCCATTCACCTTGCCCCATCTGGAGACAGCTTTAAAGGACCATTTTAGGTCTACCATTCCCCTAGGGCATCTTGTGAGGCTGTTACTGGGCCTGTGCCACAACTTGGCTTCTGCCTCTGGCTGATCCTGCCTCCTTCCCTTCTTTTCCCCAGGTATTTATCCCAAGGATGCACCTTAATAAACATCCTGTCTCCTATGCTCTATTTCAGAGTTACCTTCCCAGAAAGTCTGCCTACAGCACATGGTGGCGAACCTATGGCATGCATGCCACAGTTGGCTGTTTGTATCATTGAAAGCTCTAAAAGGTTTGCCATCATTGGTCTAATCCAATCCATTTACACACATTTCCTGATCTCTGTATTCCTTTAAGAACTATTAAACACAGGAGACAAAAATGGCCTCCCAGGATTACAGCTCCCTGGCTGCTTCATTAACTCATCCCCAATCATTTTTTACCTCTTCTCAGAGTTCTGACTAGTCTAGCTCGCCTGCTTACACAAGCACATAAATAAAGCCAGAAAGAATGATGCCAATTAATCAATGCTTTCTCACTGTTTTTCACCTCAGCTCAGGGCTTCTCTTTCCTCAAGGAAGCAAGACAGATAATCATGTGTTGGCACACAACACTGATTCTTTACTTTGACCTCCTGCGTCCTAGGAGGATTTATCAGCAAACAAGCTCATTTAACTATCTGTCAGAAGCAGACAAAGAGTCAGTCATTAAGTGAATATAAACAATTGGTGCTTTGCAAGTTTGTGTAGAGGTATTGATATACTTACAAACATGCCCTTGGGCAAGGGTCAGTCTTGGGGATACTCCCTTTGGGAATGGCAAACTTCAAGCCATATATCTGTTATGATCATGCATGACATTTTCATCTGAATAATCATTAAAATTTCTGTACTTTTAACGGCCCATAAAATTATAATGTTTCCTTACATGTCAGCTTCCTAAACTACAACAGGATGAATCTCAGTTTCCACTTGATTTTCAGGAATAGATAAAATAACGGCCCTATTTAAGTGTGCAGTACTGTGCTTGATAAGGTAATAACATCATAGAAAAATGCAGCAGAGCATGACTGCTTTTTTTTCTTTTTAGAATTTCTGTGGAAAGATACTTTATCTAATAAAGTAGATTTTCCTAGGCAAATCCTTTGCTCTCACAGCACGCAGCCTAATTCTTACAAAGGAATGAAAAGAACACTAGCTAATCTATGGGTTTTCTGAATTAGTTTTTGTTTTATTACATCCCTTTGGAAAAATTGTTTCACTTTTGATCCTATACTCTATCTAGATAGCCGAAGTAGAACTGATAGTGTAAGGCAGACATAAGTACTGATCCATATTGTGTGCTTTACAATGAAAGATATGATTAATGCTGCTGCCAAACTATATGGACAATCACAGCTATAAAAACTGATGCTCCTGTCCTGGGCCCACCCCAGTCATATCTTTTATTTGTGGTACCAGGCATTTGGTAGAGATAGGTATTTTGCATCACTGAGCTTCAGATACCTCTGGACTATCTGAAGATTAGTTTTTAAAAGCTATGATTTACTGCTGATGGAACTAGCTGCCTCCTAGAATTCTGCAAATCCTATGGCTCGTGTTCTCATATTTTGCTTCTGTGCCCCAGATACTTACAATCACCTCATTTCAAGCCCCTTCTAATATAGTTACTTGGATCACTGGGATAAATGAGTTAATAAGGGATTAAAACATCTTGCATAAAATACTTTATGGTTGTGAGCATCACTACAAAGGGTGCTACTCAATTTTAACCTCTACCCAGCAGAACTTTTGCTTTAGTTGGGGTACACAATTAAACTAGAATAATGTTTGCCATGTTGAAGCAGGTTGTATTGTATGCCCACCCATATAATTTCAAAGTGAATCATGAAGATGCTCATTAAAAAGATTGCTCCCATAGCAGATCTACTGAATAAGAATCTGTGGATTGGTACTGAAATCTTCATCCTTAATAAGGTCCCCAAGTGATTCTCACACACAGTACTTGTTAAGAACCCCTGCCCAAGAGGCTGATTATTTCAGGGTAGGCATGGTTCCTACAATACCACAACTAGTTAGTAGTTCCCTCTGTTTTGGAAGGAAATGGCAGCAGTGATTATCACTGAAATATGTGATTAGTCACTATAATGATGGTGTTGATGCCACACCCAGAGCCCATTTGCCAGTCTGTTGTACCCATCCCCCAGCTGCTTACTCAGAGCCAAGGCTAGCACTATTATTGTATATTTAGCAGCTGAGTGCTGGCTGTAACAGCTCATAGCTGCACTCTTTCCTGGTGTATTGCTCAGCTGATAGGGGACATCGAATCCAGGAGTGCCTCATGGGTTATGCACCCACTAACACACCAATTGACTGGGATGTGTAAGTTGAGCATCGCTACTCAACAAAATCTGAAACTCTAAGCCATCTGAAATACGAAGTCTTAGAGTTCCAAAATGATGCTCAAAATGTTTTGGATTTTGGAGTATTTCAGATTTTTGGATTAAGGATGCTCAACAAGTAGAGTCTATAATAATACTCCAAAATTCACATCTTTTTTATTCATTCCTCGGTTGATGGGCATTTGAGTTGTTTCCAACATCTAGCTATTACAAATTGTGCTGCTATAAACATGGGTGCACATATATTGCTGTGGTATGATGTTTAGTTTCTTTCTTGTTTCCCTCATTTCCTCCCTTACAGATTTCTCCTGAAAACACTCCACAAGGAATTATGTATTGGTAAGGGTATGAAGAAAAGGGAAGCCTTGTACGTGTAGGAATGCCAACTGGTGCAGCCACTATAGAAAGCAGTATTCGGGTTACTTTCTTTTTTTTTTTTTTTTTGCAGTACTGGGGATCGAACTCAGGACCCTGCGCTTGCTAGGCAAGCGCTTATTCCACTAAGCTGTGTCCCCAGCCCCTCGGGTTACTTTCATAATTTAAATATAACCTACCATGTGACCCAAAAATTGTTCTTATGTGCATATACCAAAGGAGATGAAATTGACACCTTGAAGAAATACCGCCAGTGGATGAATGGGGAAAGAAATTGTGGTGTATACATACAATGGGGTATTATTCAGCCTTAATGCAAGAGGGAAGCTTTGTCTTTCCTGACATGGATAAAGCTGGAGGACATCATGCTATGTGAAGTAAGCCAGTCACAGAAAAGACAAATGTTGTGTGATCCTACTTACATGTGGAATCTAAGAAGAAAAATAACTGAATGCCTACAGAGTAAAACAGGTTACCAGGTGAAGGAGGAGGGGAGAAGAGAAGGGAATTGGGACAGGTCAAATGTTACAAAGGGGCATTTGTACAGGACAAATAAGTATAGGCATCCAATGTACTGCATGAGGAATATACTTAATATTTTGCACTGGAAATTTACTAAAAGTGTAGATTTGAGGTATTCTTACCACATAAAAGAGGCAGCTGTGAGATGATGGACATATTAACTTCCCTGATTGTAGCTGTTCCACTCTGTGTATGTATATATGCAAATATCACTTGTACACCTTAAATATATACAATTGAAAAAAAAAATCCCTGTTTCAGTCTCTGCTTCTAGATGACTCTACTGAAGTCAGTATTATTATTTGGCAATTAAGGGGTCTTTTTCTAGGAGAAAAATGTAAAAATAAAGGTCTGTGATAAACACAGATAATATTGGTAGCAAGATATATAATAAATAGTAATTTCTAGTTCCAGGTAAAATGGTGTATCTCTACCCTATTTCTCTCATTCAACATAGCTCTAAACCTGGCCGGAATGCATAGAGCAACTGTGTGAGAACTTAGAAATGTAATCAGTAGTAGGCAGATTTGGCCAGAAACTGATGCCGAGTTTAGAATTTACCTATCTTCTGTTATCCCTGAGGAAAACTACGGGAGAGTCCAAACCCAGGAGTAGGTGCTAGGACATACACAATGGAACTCTATGAGAAGCCCTCTATTTCTGTCTCGAAGAACGGAAAAGAGATCTCCTGACTCTAGAGAGAATGGGAGAAATCTCTAGCTTTTGTCCTATTCCCTGTTCTCTAGAGAGCCAGACAATCCTGCAGGACCAAAAGCAGCAGCAGGGACAGAAGTAGCAAGGATGTCTATAGGTACCTAAGTTCTAAGGGAGAGGAAACCTTATTTTTGACTGAAAGAACTGACCAGAAGGATACAGTGCATTACTTTTGCTTTTCCCCACTCTCTGCCCTGCAGTACTTACTCCGAGACCTGTCCCAATTCCCTTCTCCCCTCCTCCTTTGAGACAGGAGCATAGCCCAGTTCACTAAAGCCTCACCTTTCCGGAATCAGAGACTAAAGAATGAGTCTCAGGGTAGAAAAAGAATGGAGAAAGTTTGGGGAGCACGAGGAAAAGACTCCCTTAAATTGTTTATGAACTCATAGGCCTCATAGGCATAGATCTGACTCTAAGCAATATACCAAAGATGTTGAGAATTGAATTATGGGATAGAAAACTGCTCAAGTCACAAATAGGCCACGGGGTTGGCATGCATATGAGACACATCTGAACAGCACTGAAAAGGCTTTGGAAACTAAACTGCCATTGAAACCATAACCCATAGAAATGGTTGGAATGAGCAGCCTGAACCTACTTCTGATGACTGCCTATTTAAAAAAAAAAAGCTACATTTCTCATAGAGTTTAAGGACCCAAAGTCTCCTAACCTCCCAAAATGTCAAGGATAAAATCCAAATTACTTACCAAGAAGAGGATCAAAAGCCAAACCAAACCAATCCCCAAAAATCCTTCAAATCACATGGGAAAAACAACCAAAAGAAATCAATGCCAAAATGACAAGTTTGAAATTATCAAAGACTATAAAGCAGCTATTATTGAAATGATACAGTACAACTAATTGCAAACACTTTCTAAATAGATGGAAAGATATAAAATCCTAGCAAAGAAATATAACATACAAAGAAGACACAAAAAAGAATCAAATGGAAATTTTAGAAGTGAAAAATACAATAATCAAAATAAAATTGCAAGATGGGCTCAATAAGAAAATGAAGATAATAAAGAAATAGAGAACTTGTTGGCAAATAAGTGGAATTGTCTGAGACAAACAATGGAGGGAAAATCATTTTTAAAAATAATGCACAGAGCCTCAGGGTCCTGTAGGACAACACTAAAAGGTGTAAAACTCGTATCACTGGACTCATAAAAGAAGATCAGAGAGAGTATAATGTAGAAAATTTTTTGCAGTGATAATGGCTAACTCCCCAAATTTGGCCAAAACATATAAAAGTATAAATTTAAGCAGCTCAGAAACCGTAAATAGAATAAAACCAACAAAATCTATGCCTGGATACATCCTAATCAAAATGGTAAAAACTAGAGACAAGTAAGAAATTTTAGGAGTAGCCAGAGAAAGTAGCACATTAATTGCAGGGAAATAACAATTTAAATATCAACAAATTTCCCATCAGAAATCATGGAACTCAGAACATGCTTGTGAAAAAGAATTGTCAGCCCAGCCTTGGCAATAAGGGTAAAATGAAGACATTATCAGATGAAGAGATAATATGAGAATATTTTGCCAAGACATTGAAGGAAGTTCTTTAGGAAGAAGGAAAATGTTACTGTAAGGAAACCTGTAATATCACAAATGAAAGGAAAGGAATATAAATGGCAAATATCTGGGTAAATAGAACATTCTTTCCTCTTGAGTTCTTTAAAATATGTTTGATGACTGAAAGCCAAACCTACATTTTCCAATGGAGTTTTCAGTACATGTTGATATACTACCTAAAAGACAACTACAATTTGGCAGGATGGTGGGCCATCATACATGGCTGGAATATTATGGAGCTTCAGAAACTTTATTATAGTTATTTTAAAATTTTTATCAAGCATTTTTGTACATTTTAATTTCACTTAATTATTTTGATTTCATGATAAAAAGTCTCCTTTTTCTCAATATAAATAATGTATGCCTAAAATAATGCAGAAATCTACAAGAAAAAGGGAAAATCCCCTGGTCCTGAAAAAAGATAACTACAATACAAAGAAAGGCAGTAAAGGAACTTTATGGGAATAATATTTTTCCACTTGAAATAAAAAGTATTGATTCTGCATAGACTGTGAAAAGTTCATTGTGTATATCAGAAATCCCAGAACCAATGGTGAAAATATTATTAAAGAGACAATAAAAAAGCTAGATAAAGTGTAACAGAATACTAAAGTATGTTCAAAGAATCCAAAAGGAGACAAAAAAATTAAAAGAGAGAAATGCAAAGCGCAGGGAACAATTGCCAAACAAATGATAAAATAGTAGTTGTAAATCCAAGTATATCAATAATTGCATAAAGGTAAATTTAAAAAGTCAAAGATTGTGAGAATGGACTAAAAAGACCCAACACAACTACGGGTTGTCTCTAAAAGATGCTTCAAACGGATAGGGGTGTATCAAAAGTTAAGAAAATGAGGAGAGATATGTCATGGAAACACTAATAAAAGCCAAGCTCGATTGATATATTGAAAATGCAATACCAGTAAAGTGGCATGCTATTAAATTGAAACCACTTGTCACCAATAATTGCTCAATGAGTCTTTTATTTACATTTTCCCAAGGAAAGTTTTATCTCATCTTACCCATAGACTTTCTAGGTATCCACACACTGAAATGCTGCTTAGCACTAGCCGGATAGCTTTTGTGAAATGTTTGCAAGTTTGGGACTAGAATCTTCCAGACTGTTCTATTCTAATGCCATACTTTAACTCACAATATACTTCTAACAGTACCTGTTAGGTGTAGGGCAGTCACCAGGAATATCTGTGCTTCTTGTAAAAGAATAGATCTTGGTTTTCTACTTTCATTTCATAGTAATACCTACCTGATCTGGTTGCTTTGAATGTGAAGATGAGGTGGCCAAGGAGATGTACGTAGCATAGTGTCTGGCACATAGCGTGTACTCAGAGTTCACTCGTCTTTGTTTTTAGACATTAGAATAATTTTGGTTAAAAAAAATGGAGTGTTAGACCTGAGGTTTCAGAAAAGGTTTCATGGAGGGTATATAATGATCTTGGCCTTGAGGATAAGCTGAGATTTGTGGAAAAATGTAAAAGAAAAGAGGCCTCCCAGGTCCTGGTAATAAGATAGCATGAAGGTAATCTTTGAAGTTTCAGGCAGCAAATGTTGATTAATGAATAAATCATATTTGATAACATGAGGAATATCGATTCAGAACCTAGCCTTAAGGAAACACAATGAGGAAGTCTTCCTCCTGTGAATGTGAGAATGAACTTCAGAGGAGCCCATGACTGTGTGGGGACCTGGGCAAAACGTTCCTCTGGCAGTTTTCCATCACTCACTTTTGTTGTTTTTTTCATTCTTTTCACTATTTCTCATCCTATTTGAGAGGAAATTGGGCTGAAAAATAATTAGTATATTAGTTACTCTTTAGTAACTAATACTAAAGAGTTTTGAGCTAACAGGTTAAAGATTCCAAGCCATCATCATTTTAAAAGACCTTGGCTTGCTCAGCATTTTAAAAGAACTTAACTGAGAAAAAGACCCCTCCGTGATGGAATCTCCAAGATTCCTACTGAGTAGGGAAGATACTTTTTATTGGAGAAGCTACACATTCAAATTAGACCACAGTGATAATTTTACATTGCATCTTTGTATGAAAAGGACCCTAATTAATAGAGCTGAGCATGCACAGTGTAGATATAAAAATGCACTACTGTCAGCATTCTAAATAAGAATCTAAAAGAATTGGTTTTAACTTCCCTATGCAGAGGTCGCAGTCGAACAATAGAGTATAGCACTGAAGATATTCCTGGCTAGAGCCTATCTGTGTGCAAAGAAATGGAAGCGCAAGAAAGTGAGGAAAGCCAAGATTTAGGTAACAGTATTAAATCCAGGGAGCCAGAGGCATGTTTGGCAACCATCCTCCCAATGCTTGAAGTTAGGGTAGATGAGGTTCAAAATAGGAACCAATCAGAAACACCTGCTAAATCCAAGGGGCTTCCGTCGACCAGTCCATCCATGCCACCTGAGGCTCATGTTGCTTTTTTAGTGGCTGCCAGCTGTGACTGCCCACTGCATTAGCATATGAGGTTACAGGCAGAGAGAGCATAGACGGATGTAGCAATGGACTCCTCGAGTTCTGAGGACATTTTAAATAAATATTGAAGAAGACTTTGTAGCTGTTAGAATGCAGAAGTTATGAAGCTATCTATTAGTACACAGAAATTATGACACATGCTACCAGAGGAGGTAGTAAAATCACTATTTAAAGACTCATTAGACACTCACTCATATTTAAGACACGATTTAAGAAAAATAATGAGATCACTCTTGCAGTAGCACAGAGATACGTGCTAAATGACCCACAAGAGGTCTCTTCAAACCCAAGTGATTCTGTTTAAATGTTAAAATTCATCTGCTAGAATGGAAATGAAACCTGATAAGCATTCTCCTCAGAAAAACATCGCTTTCTTTATAGCTGAATAATATTCCATTGTATAAAAATGCCACAATTTTTTAATCCAGTCTTCTGTGGATGGGCACTTGGGTTGCTTCCACATTTTAGCTATTACAAATTGTGCTGCTATAAACATGGGTGCACATATATCAGAGTGATATGATGTTTTTAGATCTTCTGGGAACTTTGTAGGCAAGTGGACAAAACTGGAGTCCATACTCATAAGTGAAATAAATCAGCGATACATGTGCAGGCAACGTATTATATCACTGGTGTAAGAACCCGAGGGTGGGAATATAAACTAAAAGTCATGAAGGAAATCTGTTCAAAAACAGAGAACGGATGGGACGAAGGAAAGGAGAAAAGAAAAAGAC
>PVLD010032843.1:0-14233 GCA_004027595.1 Dinomys branickii
CATACAAAAGTCAGTATTAAACAGCACCACAGCTCATAAAAGTCTCTACATATTAAATTAGCTTTTACTCTTAAACTGAAATTTAGATTCTTTTAACAGATTAGCATAATGAAGCAAGACTGCCAAGAGTCAGCAGATAGCTCTAGATCACTTACAAGTTTAGAAAACAGTGTTAATGACCAAACATAGACTTATTACCCAATGTACAAGTGTATCTCATTCACACAGTCACAAAATACTCATTTGGTCAAAGCCAATAGGTGTAGATCGAGTTTTAAATAACAAGACTGAATCGTACCAAAGTCAGTGAAAAGAGATGACCAAATTTTTATAATTTTGTATTTTAAAGGTCTGGAGGCAATCCATATTATGTAAAAATAGCACCATTACTTTGCATATATTAAACCTATTTCATCTTCACTCTGTAAACTTTTTAACATTATGCAAAGTTCAGATTTATAGCTTATTTCATCTTCAGATGTACACATATTTCTAGTTCTAGATATATAGAGGGCTTTCTATAACCTAAGATCAGCTGTTCATTTGGCCAGTTACAAACTGATTATTGAAAAGATTTCAAAAGACAAGACTAAATATATAAATTTTAACTTTTAAAACTCTTTCCGGGTATGATGGTGCCTGCCTATAACTCCAACACTCGGGAGGCTGAGACAGGAAGACTGCTGTGAGTTTGAGGTCAACCTGGGCTACATAGTGAGATCAAGGAAGCCTGAACTACATAGTGAGAGCATGTAAAACATAGTCACTCAATTTCTTAAGTCGTCATACCCATAACAGCAGA
This sequence comes from Dinomys branickii, assembly GCA_004027595.1. NCBI lineage: Eukaryota > Metazoa > Chordata > Mammalia > Rodentia > Dinomyidae > Dinomys > Dinomys branickii. Next base: position 803 of record PVLD010032843.1, read on the forward strand.
AAACACACATTTATCTTGATAAAACACAAAACCTTTGTTTTCTAGTCTAGTTTTTGTAAGCTTAACAAAATCTATTTTAATATTTTAAGAACACTGTTGCTTCTGATGTAGAAACACATTTACAACAGGGTTGTAATTCCTGTCTCACTGCTGGGTGGCTCTGATTTGAAAGTTTTAGGTTTCCACCATTTGAAACTACCAGTGGTACATGCATGACTGTCCCATTTGGCATATAGAGTCATGTATACACCACCAAGTGGCTCAAGCTGGTGAGACTGTGTTAACCCTTTAATTCCACTCAACTTAATAACATGTAACAATTTTTTAAAGTAACATTTGCTGGGATGGGGCACAAGGGGAACCTCAGTGAAAAGAAAAGGAGCAAACTATTATGGAGAAAACTGAACAAATTGCTTTAGGCATCTGATTTTTTCAGCCACAGAGGGGAAATTTGTCTGGTAGTTCTTCAGGCCTAAGGACTCTCTACTTTATATATTATTTTAGTGTAGAATTATAAATTAGAATTTAACTCTTAATAAAACCAAAGCAATTATAAACCTGTATATATTAATAATTGTCTTGGTTACTTTTCTCTCTTTGCTGAGACAAAATATCTCATGCCCAAAATTAAGAAGGTTTATTTAGCTCACAGCTTGTGGAGTTTCAGTCTATACTTGGCTGGCTTCGAGTGGCTCATGGCAGAGGGAAACTGTTCTTGGCAGTAGAAAACAGCAAAAGCAACAAAAAAGAAGGTGCACCAGATGCAAGCAGACTCTTTTCCTCCCTTACGTTGTATGCAAACTACCCGCCCCAGGGCAAGTGTAGCACTCACATCCATAATTCCAACATTGGAATCAAGCATAAATATTGAAGCTTGCCCCATGACTATGTGAGTCTTTCAGGGACATCCAGGACCAAACCATAACAATAATTTATGAAAGTACATTTAATAAACCAAATATATTATCTTTTTATAAACTTCAAGAATCCAAGAGATGGGGATATAGCTCAGCAGCACAGCTAACAACTCCTGCCTGGCAAATGTAAGGTCCCTGAGTTTGGTTCCTGGTACCAAAAAAACAGAATCCTAGAATATGGAAATTTGTGTCTAGCAATTGATGATTCAGATGTTGCTAGGAATATTTATAAATATTTATCCCTTTTATATTTATTTTAACAATTATATTGGACTTCTCACAGGAACCAAAGCATAGCAAAAGTAACATTTTAAGCTATGTGTAAATTTGTTGTACACAGACAACAATGGAAATTGCATTTATAAATTTCCTAATGAATATAAATATTATCATGATTGGCTAACAACCTGGACAAAACATGTCACCAATTTCATAGACATTTTTACTCATCTTACTAACTAATTTAAATTAGTTCATGTGAACAAAAGACATTTGAGCTAATTACATGAATGTCCATTATCTATAAGCCAACTTAAATAGGATTTTTGGAGGATAACATAAACATACATGTTAACAGACAAAAACATACAGATTAACCTAAATCATGTAAAGTTTATGTTATCAAGCTTTAAGTTTCTTATTTGCAAGTTTTATGTAAACCTTGAATCTAGAAGAATTTATGCTTTGTTATAAGTGAGTTTGGTAACCCTTGAATATCTGTGCAGCTAGTTTCTTATGAAAGCCATAATGAAGCCAGAAACATGTAAGGGCAAAAATAAAAAGAAAAAAGAAATTGATACAAGCTCAAAAAATTTTAATGGAGCAGCCGCACCCACATTAAAGCAGTTATTAAAAATATATAGGAACAGGCAGACTGATAAAGAACAACATGTACGGGACAAAACAATTACATGAAATCAGCGTGCATTTTTAGATGTATTGCCCACATGAAATTATAGTAAAGCATTTTGCATCTTATCTTACAAGTAAACTAGTCTGCTAGAATTTTCCATAGAGGATATGAATTAGTACTTTTTTCTCATGTAGATCACAACAGTATTTTTATTATGATTAGCTAACAAAAAAGTTAAAACAATGAGTCAGAAGAGGAAGAGTTCCAGAATACTATAAGAGATTTAAATTCATTTTCCTTTCTTGTTATAAAACCAAGTTTGAGGTCATGCCTTTCTACTCTTAACTTAGACTTAAAAGAAATAGAGAAAAAGACCAAACTTTTTAAATATTCCACTTGGAAATGGTCCCAATTTTGTAAAGTATAACCTGGAGGTAACATTTTGGGGACAGATATGTAGTTATCTATAAGTATTTAAGATGTGTACCCTGAAATCAACCTTGTTTACCTTTGAAAAGAGATAAAGACAAGTTCATTTTAGGTTCTTCAATGAAGGTGAAGGAAACACCTGAATCCAACTTTTTCTTGACAACAGATTATATAAGTAGCTCCCCCAGCCTTTTCCAGGGTCAAGCTGAGGCCCGTCCCAACTTTCGTGAAGTTAGGCAGAGGCCCACCCTAAGTTTTCCAATGTTGGGTTGAGGCTTATTCCAATTTTCTTCCATGAAAATTTGAAGTATCCCTGCTAGTCATAGAGTAATCTGTTTCACAGTGAGGCAACACTGGCCAAATAAATTGGAGGAAGGGAACAAGCTGGGATTAGAGAACCGACCCAGTGAAACTGCTGTAGAATACTGTGAACACTGTAGGTGGCAGCAGGTGGCTATAAGATCTAAGAAGGTCAGGCTGCTGGATCGTGGACAGTCAGAGGAGGCTGAAATGTAGTCCGCATGGCAGTGGAAGGTGGCTATAGAAAAAGCCATGGCACATATATTTAAGCTGCCACCAAGGGGAAGGGGAATATTTGTCTCCTTTTCTTTCCTTAGCACAGTTTAGAGCTGCTGCCTGGGGAGGAAGGGAGAGAAACAGCTGAACTCTAGCTAGTCGTACCAAGAAACGGAGTTGCCATTTATCTTTCTCGCCATTCTATCAGTGGAAAACCCAAGAAGTATATGCTTTCCACCTTCCCGTACTGTGATGCTGTCAGCAAAAGAGGGGGAGCGACTGGAGAGATTTGGGCTTATGTAACAGTCGGGCAGGCACAGTATATTTACCTCTTTCTCTTTGACTAGCAGTAACACACAGTGGGACACCCAAAGGGGGTACATCCTTTCCCTAAACAGGCAGAAGGGCAGTAAATTTACTCTGGAGTTTTGAGAAAACTGGAGCTCTGGGTCATCTGCCTTCATCCTAATTAACATCAGAAAAAGATAAAGGATTTGAGTTTCCCAACACAGGAAAACCTCAGAGAGGAAGAGGAAAAAGGACAAGAAGGGGAGTGAGTTATTAGGGGAGAGGGAGACAAGTAAAAAGGGAACCCACAGACCTCCTTGTCAGTTTGAGTACACAGGTTCCAAGGAGAGTGTCAGCTACCACCAGACGGCCACTAGAAGCTGCACAGTCTAGGATATGTTCCCAACTCTGCAACGGGGAGCCACATTGGAGGACTGAGCCTTTAGTTTTGAGACAAAGAGACAAAGAGGATTAAAAGAGCACTTTAAAGAATCTCCTTTCATCTAGATTATTCAAGACCCAAAGATGTGCATGATTTACAGAGAGAGCTTCCTCAGGTGTGATACTAGGGAAGATTCTCTACCATATCTTTGGCTAGTCTTTTCACCCTGGGTGTGGAAGCAAGCTTTGCTGGAGACGCTGGATGGATATAGCCTTATTTGTGTCTACCTAGTGAGAAAATTTTACTTCCGTCTGACCCAGGAAGCAGCTATGTTGCCCTGAGGGGATGTCTAATGGGGCTGCTACTCATCCTACAGTGTGCCCCTTGACATCTCTCTCCACTTCTGGTTAGAGGGAGTAAGTGCCAAGTATCTCTGGTGCTTTTGTTGCAAGCCCTCATTTTCTAGGGACCTCAGAGTCTCTAAATGCTGAAAAGCAAAATCCTAAAGCCGAAAGTTTTGCAGCAAAAGAGAAAAGAGACGAAGAAAGTGAGGGACCACAGGGGAAAGGGCAGAGAGGGTGATGAGGACAGGCGAGGAAAAGCTGTGCATCAGAGGGCAAGAGGTTACGCGAGTGAAGACAAAAATTATGGAATACATTTAGTTGGACTTACCAAAATCATCGTTCCTGTGCCTCTTTACCTCCTGCCACTGTCTCTCCAAGTGAAATGTCACCAAACAGAGTTCCTCATGGAACCTAAGCTGCAATGGGGAACACCGACTCACCCCACACATATGATAGGTTGTAGGTTTGCTGACTTCCATCACAGAAAAAGAATTCTCAAGACACAACAGGAAGAGGCATGAAAGGATTTATTAGACAGAGTTTCAAAATTATACACTCAGAAAATACAATATGGGCCCTCAAGAAATACAATATGGTACACATTGGTCTAGGGCTGGGTATATTTGTGGGTGATTTGGGGATGTAAATCTTTAGAATTTGTGAAGCTATGGCAAGAGATTGCATTTAGAGATAAAAGGTAACAGCTCTTATTGCAGAAAAGGGTGCTGGCCCATTTACAGGTGATAGCCATCACCGATGGTACAGTTGTAGCTCATTAGAAGTGATCTATTCTCAAGAGCCCTGTTATGGCCTGTATTTAGATGTGCCTCCGAAACCTCACACACTCATAGGTGGGACTTTTTGAAGCTGACTGCATCTAGGACGTGTGATACTGAGATTAAGCATAGGTGGTACTAATTTAGTCCACTGATTGACTTAGTATAGTTCTGGGTGTGGATGATGAAAAGGAGCACCCTGGGTATGGGAGGCACCACCCAAAAGTTTGGTAGCCTGGACGGGATAAGACAGAAAAGGAGGCTTGCAGTTTGCTGCATTCTACTTGTGATACAATGGACAGTTTGACCTTTATGAGAGCCCTCTGCTATGCTATACCACCCTGCCTTGGAGCCAGCTAACTATGTACCAAACCATTTATAGGTAAAAGGGAATGGACTAGGTTTATTGGAACTTATGGACCTTAGCAATTTTTGACTAGGCCTCTGTCCTCAATCTGCAATTTTTGTTAAACTCACAATTTTAAAATTACAAAGGTAGATTTTTTCCCTTTCTACACATGTTATTTTCCTATGCTGCCTCAAAACTTTCCTTCCATTTCTAGGAAAAGCTCAAATCTGTTACATTCATGCATGTGCATATTTGTGTGTACTTAAATTCTGCTACATACATACTTATGCACATAACATATATTCAAAAATGCTAAGATTGTAACTAATGGGTATACCTATGCAGCTTTTAAAAATATTGAAAACCAAATGTTAATCTCTGTAATATGACTTATGAGAAACAACACGAGTGGTATCCAGACAGATATTAGAGTCTCAAACACATTTATCGGAAAAGAAATTTAAAATTTAAAACATCTAAATGATTTGAGAGCTACAGAGTTGATGGTACATCATACCTAAAGATTAGAAGGTAGGAAATAATGAACCTAACTCTAGAGATGATGAATGAGAAGATAGTAGAGCCAAGCAATCAAAAGCAGCTCTTTGAAAAACTACGTGTTACTTTTTATAGTTATAAATTATGGTAGTAGAAATCAGTGATAACAATGAAATAAAATTCAAAATATCGAATATACTTGCAGAAGATATTTAAAGATTGTAAGAGAATGCTATAAATGTTTACACTTAGATCAGGATAGCAAATGGGAACCAAGGAAAAGGTTCTATCTACAGAATTCTTTTAGCTATTAACCACAAAGGAGTGATAGAATTACCATTTTGAAACACCTAAACAGATTAATGGATGACGATGGGGATCCTCAATGACTTCCAATAACACCAGAAAGAGATGACAGGCATCACGTACCTCCAATAGGAGGTGCCCAATGTCACCTCTTTAGTGCTCTTGCCAATAAACAAAAATCTATCTGATCAGGTTTCTCGTAACTACTGAAAATTAGTGATGTTGAGTGCCATAATTGTACTCTCTGTATTGTTATGTGTGTTTGGAAATGTCAATGATAAAATTATTTATTACAAATCTCATACCTTCAAATTTAAAAGTACAACTTAATTTTAAAAGTTAGCAAAATATAAATTACTAAATATGTCCATAAAATGGAAAATATATTTGAACAATACAAACTAAATCTGCAATTAAAATTGAAGTTACAGTATCCTTAAAATATTTTTAGAATAGTCAGGTTTGGAGGGCTGTTACATGAAACTGTGATGAAAACTAATGACTATGTTAAATAAAGTCTTTCAAATTATAGAAAAATGTGGTAAATTACTAATATATTTTAGAAGGTTAGCTGTGCTTGATACAAGTACCAGGTAAAGATGCCTCAACTAAAAGAATACATGTGTCAAAGTCAGACAAATACCATAAACAAACACATAGTATTTCCAATATAATTGTAAGCTAAATAAGCTGGATCCAAGGAATATAATGATATCACATTAGAAAAAATTACTTTTGTGTTATTTATTACAACAAAAGACAAGGAAAAGTATTTGGTCATGTTTTGGTGTGAATGAAAATTTTCTGATATAAAATTAAAGCAAGTTAATGGTAAGGATCTTAACAAATTTAATGAAGATTGAAATCTCTGTATCATAAAATCATCAACAAACATGTAACTGTGAAATATGTTAGATATGTATCCGATAATATCTGGAAAACCCCTAAAGGTGTAATATCACAAAGATGGATCTGAACATACAGTGCTAAAAAATCACCCAAGACCCAAAATAAAAAAGAGATGTGAATAATGAAAAGAAGTAAAGAGAGTAACAATACGGGCACAGTCCTGTAATTTAAAAAAATAAAACTAATTGGCATTCAAATATATAAAGAAAAATTTCAAAAGTAGCATAGAGAATATCATTATAGCATTCTAACATAACCACAAGCCCAGCCACACAAGAAAATCACTAAATAGACCGTATCACAAAACTATTACTACTCACAACAGCAATGATATTGTAAATGAACATGAAATAAAATCTTATAGACATGCACAACATCTGTGTGAGACAACTATAAAAATTTAGCGAAAAGTTAGTGGGGAAAGCCTCAAATACAGCCTTATACAATGTTTGTTCACAGTAAAAGAATATTAATGAGACAATCAATTCTTTTTAAAATATTTACATATGCAATATCTTATCCATAACTTCTAAGATAGCAACCAAGCTGGGGCTTTTGTTTCCCATGCCCAAAACCAACACTGGAAAAACTAAAGAAGGGATAAACAAAGAACAATTTTGTATATAGATCCAAGAACAATAAAATGAGAAACTCATGAGGAACACTCAACCTCAAGTGAACTAGGACATCCTAAAATGTTTCCAGACTAGTCAGGTTTAGGGAATTGTTACACCAAATTGTGGAGAAAAAAGTAATGAATATATTAAGTAAACTCTTCCAAATTACAGAAAATGTGGTAAATTACCACATATTCGTGAAGTTGTGGAAATGGGACTGAAATGGAATCAGATGTGTAACTGTAAATATAAAGCAGATAAAAGACTCAGGTGAAGGAATTATTTTAAAGTTCAGCTTTTATTTCTTCTAGTGTCCTAGAGAAGAAATTTCTACTGCACCACTAAAAGTATGCGAAGCTGCACGTCACAACCAGCAAGCTAGAATCGAGGGACTCTCAGAAAACAAATTTTCAGACTACTGAGGCAGGATGAATCCAAACACTCTACTAATAACCGCCTGAAACCTTTTCGGTGAAAGATTATAGACTTTTCTCATCATTATAATATAATATGAGGCATAGACTAAAAAAAAATAGGGAAGATGATAGTGAATCACTCATAAAAAGGGCATCAATTTACCAGACACATCTGAGAAATCCCCTTCATGTGAATGATGGGTGCTTTTAATCATAACTGACATGGTCCTCATGTTCTCCTTGGGCATTTTGCAGCATACTGTTAAGGGAAAAGATGGACTATTATTAAGAAATAGAGAAATTCCAGACCTTGCCAACACCCACTGTGAGAACATAATTTAGAACTACGGGGTTGTATACTAAAGAATAAACATGACCCATTTAACTATTAACTGAATACCTGCTCTGTAGAAGTCTCCCCAGTAGTACTGGAGATCATAAGACAAAGGAGATCTAGCCACTGGCCAGAGGATTTTTTACTCTAACAGCAAATGGTCTTCAAATACCATGTGAACTACTTCAGAGCCAAGTAGGTATGGGAGCCTCTAGGTGAGCCATGACCTTGGCAGTAGAGCCAGTCCCACCCTGAGTGTCTCTATTGCTCTCTCTTGCTTGTCTCTCCAAGCCTCTTCACATAGATTAGCAAAGGAACTTGGGCTAATGTCATGTGTTGATCATGGCTATACGTAACCCAAATGCTGAGGTTCTACCTAAGGCAGAAAGGAAACATAAAAGGAGGGGATGAATGAGGAAGAGGTGACTGCAAATTACCTGATCAAGGCAATGTGTAGCATTAGAAAAATGCAAGTTCCTCAGTGAAAGGCGACTTTTTGAGGCTGTATGGTTGGCTGAATAAGGCTGTAGGCGTGCTGAGCAAGGGTCAGGCTTGCACATTATATATCTCAGATTTGACAGACTAAAGCTGGAATGGAAAGGAAATCTCAACAATTACATCAGAAAGAAAGCCTCACCAGACACAGAAATAAAAGGAGTTTGGGCTCTCCACGGTATGGATGAATATAGTACACATACTAGACACAATGTCTGGGGAAGTTTCTAAGAAATATGTACAATACTGCATTGACATGAGATTCTAGGAAGCTGCTGAACCTTTAGGTTTATAACGTCATGGCAGAAGCACGTTCTACTCCATTAAAAGGACATTTTAACTGGGTTAATAGAGTATGACTTGTCAAACTCTGAGGGAGGGCTCAACATCTGGTGAAACAGAAAGGAGTGAAGAGGGGATAAATTGGATTGAAAGACACATAGGAGGGAGGTTGTTGGTCACTGACACAAAACAGGAACTGTATGTTGGCTACAATTAGAGGCTAACAACCCCACATTCAAATCAAATAACAGAAGGTGTGACAGGGAAATGCTACTTCGTTTTATTTATTTAGTATTATTTCAAATGGTGTGGATTTCTATACCATTTGAACTTGGATGTTTTCAAATCTTCTGAAAGTAAAACTACATGAGAGAACATTGTTACCATTGGTCAAGATAATTTTAGTAATAAATATTTATTTTTAAAAGCCTTTGCCTAACACTATTTCAGATTATCTATATAAGTTACATAGGTTACATGTATGATTAAACTGTACATGATAAGGTTGCTCAGATCCCTGGGTTTGAATTCTTCTAGAGTCTGTGTTGCTGCACTCCTGCAAGCCTGAGGTGCATCTTATGTCACTTACTCATTTTGTTGATCTCTCTTCAAAATGTATTTTAGGACATAAAAATAATACTTCAAGCACAAAATACTATACTGTTTTGTATGCGTAGCTGAAGCAATAAACATCAGCACCAAAATAAATGTGAGATATGAATAAAAGAGGAGGGCCATGGGATGACAATATTGTTTTCAAGGTCATTATTGGTACCTCTCCAACGATGTGGGGCTCCTATAACCACCTGGCTGATCCTCTTCCCTGTAGAAAATGTGGGTGAATGAACAGAATTGTGTAAGGGGCTCAGGTTGGCTAGTGAAGAGAAGGTATAGAGCACTACATTTTGTCTCTGACAGCACAATACCTATCTGCATTTTTCTTCTGCTTTCTCATGGAACATCACTACTAGGATACAGCCTGTTCTCCACCAGGCTATGGCAGGTAGGAAATCAAGAGTTCAAAATTATGTTGCCCTTTCCTCCCACAGAATGTTAGGAGCCAACACAAACAATTTAAATGGTAAAAACTGAAAACAAGTACCCCATAAGAAGGAGCCACAGAGAATCCAGTCTTTGCTCTCAGATCTAGAAGGCTGACATACAGCTGTTAGACTGGGTGTCCTGTCATGTATTTTTCAGGATACTCAGAAACATGAGTGCTTTCTTCAGTACGGGTGATCTGAAATGTGAACAGTCTATTTGTGCCAAGTGTATTTCACTTCAGTGGCAAACGATCCTCATAGTCATAGGTAGGAGCTAGAAAAGTTGATCTCATAAAGGTTGAGGGCAGAATGGTGGTTATCAAAACCTGAGGAGAATAGGGCATGGGTGGGAAGTGAAAATATTGATCAGTGAGCATTAAGTAAAAGGGGCAAGAAATTCTGGTGTGCTATTGCACAGTAGCATGACTATTTGTATACTGTATATTTTAAAAAGCAGGGAGACAGGGTTTAGAATTTTTTCGAATGAAAATGAAAGATATATGTTTAATGATATAGACATGCTTTACCTGATTTAAGCATTTCCTATTGCATATATATATTTCAAAGCATCACATGGTACGCTGTTAGTTGCTGCCTTCCTTCTCTCCCTTTATATTTTATCTACACTGTAAGCCTATTGATTGATGCCACCCACACCCAGGGTGGGGCTTCCACTATCCACACCCCTAATCCCAGTATCACCCTTAATTCAGCTTCACACACCCTAATCCAGTCACTCTTGAAACTCCCCACTTATGACTATGTGAGGCCTTGGGGGAACATCTACATGCAAGCCATAAAATCACTTAGGACGTTAAAGAGATGTGTTGCATTTTCTGCAAGGAATTAAAGTTAGAACCATAAGTAACATTCAGGGCAACATAGAACCTATAAGACTGGGGTACCACAGAGCTTTAGTTTGCCATCTGCTCTGGAAGAAAGTGAGCAAGACTGTTAGCCAGCCTTCCAGAACGGTGTCAGAGATGTGAGTATATTGGACAGAAGAGGGGGCAATAAAATAATCAAAGAAATGAATCCTAGTCCTTGTCAAGAGTCAATGTATATTTTCTAGTTGCATCCATTTATCTATAAAAGACTCCATTTTATCCTTTTTCATGGCTGAGTAGTACTCCATTGTATTAAAAACCACATCTTCTTTCTTCATTCTTTGGTTGATGGACACCTGGGATTTAGCTATTACAAATTGTGGTGATATAAACATGGGTACACATATATCACTGTGGTATGATGATTTTAAACATATACAAGCTAGCTGGGGTGATTGTACCGTTAATTTCCATTGGTTTGTTGAAGAGAATAGTTAGTGCTTAAATGTTTGATCAATTTGGCATGCCTATGTCTGGTGATCAGAGCAACTACTTTGAAGATAACAATATGTAATATAACAATTATTGTTATATTAGTATTATATTACTGTTATACTACTATTGTTAATCTCCTATCACCTTATCTTGAAATTCTGTATTATTTTTATTGTTTTTGTTGTTTTGGCTATGTCTTTGTTTTTTTCTTCTTTTTAAAATACAATTTTAAACATAAAAAGGTGCAGTGTCAGCCTGATTCTGTAACGGGGGTTTCAGAAATATGAGGTCCTCACTATAAGGAGGAATGGCAGAGGGAGGGGCCAAAAGCTCTGAGTCCTATGTCCAGTCTTCTATGAGACTGAGGGAGCCATGTACCCCAGCACAAAGGGAGCACTAGAAATGTAGCCCTTGCAGCCCACCTCTCCAGATCTTTTCCTATGTGGTAACACTCACTTCCTTTTACAGTACCTTAGGGAGAGAAAGGCTTTGCCTACAGCTTCCAACTCTGCTAAAGTTATAAAAAAGATCAAGTCTCTAATACAGTCAGGTAAAGAGCTCTACTAAGAAGAAGAGAAACACCCACCTCAGAAGAGGGTGCCAGCCTCTTATCTCACCAAGCTTCATCCCAGCCTTTAGTCTTGAGGGTCTCTAAGGAGGTTCAGTTGGCTGAGATATGCCTGAATTTTCACCTCTGGGATCTGAGGAAAATGAGGGTAAATAAGAGTGAATAGTGTAGTTTAGCAGAGAGAAAAGAAGCAGAACTTCACACCAAGGATGAGGACAGTTTCTTGTTTCCAGAATGTTCAAATACAATGGTCAGGTGAAAGTGAGCCCTTGTTTTCCATGTGATGATATAAGTGAGCTGAGAGCCTTGCACTGAGGAGAAATGGCTCAGGTCAGCAAAGGAAGAACTAGAATGACCTGCAAGGAATGAAGAGCAAAACATAGTTCTCAGGAGATCACTGATCCCACAAGACTGATGTGGCATATGCCTGTCCTTGCCATCAATTCCAGGGGACCCCGTGTGGAACTATCAGACTATTTTTCTCAAAGGAGGGTAGCAGGGATATGAAAACCTCAGCCTGAGTGGACAGGTTTCAAGTCAGCATGGAGGAGATTCCTAGGTACTCAAGAGTCAAAGGAAGGAAGCTATATGAGGACTTAAGAAACCCACACTTTGATGACATCTTGGGGTGTCCGTGGACTAGCATGTGACTTGTACACATTGTCTCCATGTATAGAGGAGGGGCTGCTATCAATAGTGGTAAAAGACTTTTGTCTAAAAGGACACACAAGGTCAACAGTAGGAGGATTTCTAGGTATTTCTATTACAAAATCCATCTGTTATGTGCACTGAGAGACCATAGGAAGGTGAAGTAGCTGCTGTATTCTCTTAAGGAGTCTCAGGGATGCCAGCAGAAATACAAATTTCTAGGTAAAGGAAGGCTTCAGAGGCCAAAGATATGGTTGAGAGGACAACTCATGATGGAATAGGTAACGAAGGATTGCAGCCTGACTCATAAAGCCAGCTTCTTGAAGGCCCAAAGCAGACCTGTCAGGCCTTGGCTTCCCATCACTTTTTTATAGCAAATAATTCAAAACAGATGCTGGAAGTAAAATTTGGTGTGAGGATTCAGCTGCAAGTCAGAAGAAGACAGTTGTAACAGGCAGTATCTAGAAATCAGGAGAGCTTTCCAAATGAGAACTACATATCTTAACAGCCCATGACAGAGGGGCTTCTATGTAACTTTTGATGGTGCAGAGAAGATGACATGATAATAGGCTAAGAAGCTCTTTCACTTTCTCCTCTTGGCTCTTGGATACAAAATATTGGCTTTAGTTAGAGGAGACACCTTCATAGCAACAGAAGTGAGAAGTGAAGGACTTGTCTACAGTTAGTCACATGTGTGATAGGGAACTGAAAGGACCCCACCCAGCCCTTGTCACAACTCCAGAATGCCACAGAAAGGGATATCACAACACAGACTTATACTCATCCTCCCTGCCTGTACAGAGACATGCTGATTAGAACAGAAGCACTGTCAGTTCCTAGAGCACTGTTGTCATCTTGCAGGTTAAAGCCAAGGGGGTATCTCTCTGCTGAGGGTCCTCACATAATCTCAGTCTCCCTCTTCCAGGCGTCTGCAGCACCAGCTATCTTGCTCCTGTTCCCCACTCCTGTTTCTAAACAGAGTCATCGTGCCTCATCACCATCGGAAGAACAAAGCCCATGCCCGTAAGAAACGTCCCTGGGTTCGTGGTGATAATCAGGACTGTGAGAGTGCCCAGGAAACTTCAGCAGCAGCGCCACCAGCAGCAGCAGCAGAAGGTGCTGAAGAAGAAGAAGAAGAA
>PVLD010032844.1:0-14232 GCA_004027595.1 Dinomys branickii
AAACAGCTCGCCACCCCAGGATTCTTGCAGATAGGCCACTCAGGTTTTCCTCCCTGGGTGGAGCTCCTTCCCCCCTCACAAAACCCGTTGGGGCGCCTAAGTAGGTCTTCCCACCTGGGAGATCCCGCAGTCCTTGAAGCTGCTTTGATGTCTCTCGCTGGGCTGAGCTTCTTCCCGATTCAGGAAAAACCGGTTAGAGGGCGCACTTAACTCACCCTGTGATCGTGCAGACAGGAGTGCCGTTCAGATGTTTTTCCCTGGATGGAGATTTTCCCCGACTCAGAAATCCCGCCAGCCGGTCGCTGTTGCTCCAGTTCGCGCAGCGCTGGCTGCGGGGTGGGGTTCTGAGCGGGATCCCGGAGCGCTGCCCGGTTTGGTGTAGTTTGTCCCAGTAGCGCGTTCTCTGTCGGGTTCAGGAGCTGAAGCCATTCTTCCCTCCACACTCGCTCTCTCGGCTGGTCGTCTTCTTCCCGGAAGTCCTTATTTCTGTCTTCATATTGTTATATTTCATTGTTTGTGTGGTAATCCTCTGGGAGGTTCTCTCTCTGCTGCCTACCCGGTCGCCATCTTCCCGGAAGTCCTCCAGGGTGGGTGTTTCTTTTCCCTATATCACTAGTTCCTTTGAGCCAAATTTGAGGTACGTAAATTGCATTTGGTGTCTTAATAGACCATAGATCTGTAGCAGTCTAGCAACCAAGCTTGAAGGGGTCCACTAAAATTGAATATTTGCATTTATTTTAAAATTTCAGGGGGCTGGGGATATAGCTCAGTGGAATAAGTGCCTGCCTGGCAAGAGAAGGTCCTGAGTTTGATCCCAGGTACCACCAAAAAAAAAAAAAATTTTTCACATAAAATAGATGTCTCTCCCATAATACAGTAATGTTTCAAAAAATGTTACTGGTTTTACTCCAGTTTTTAAATAAAATGGACAGATCTAAAACTCTACTCTTTGATTTCTGGCTTCTTATGTCCTCTGGCCTGACAATAATCCTGGGGTGCAGTTACCAGGTTGAGAAGCACCCTCCCAGAGGGCTCCTCTTCCAGATCCTGGGGGCGAGGGCACTGTGTGGTTTAATTTAACTAGAAGTCCTCAGAGATCCTCCTCTCACCTCCACAGGGAGCCGGATGATAAACACACAGCCTCTGGCAAGACTCTGCTTCCGATGAACAGTTCAGTAATTACTCAAAAACACATCCATTTTCCAGGGTTTCTCCAAAGTCTTTTGGGGTTGACTCATCCTGTGAACCAAAACAGCTTGCTGTGTTTTTCTGTGAAGTCCCTTTGTGTTTGTTATTTTTGTTGTGGGACTCTGTCATCTCTGATATGTGACTTCCTTCTTGTAATTACAGAGCACATCTTTCTCTTTAAATGAGGAGGGCCTGAGCATGTGTCCAAGTTCTTCCCTTTTATCTGAGTTTGATCTCTCTCTTTAAACTTTAACTATGGAGTAGAAAGAGCCTGGATTGTGAGGTCAAGCAGGGCTACTTTCCGTCTTAGCTCTGCTACAAACCAGTTAGTGTTACACCAATAGTGTGATCTCTCCCTGTCTCAAATACTCAGCCATAAAATAGGAACAATCATATCTACTTTCTAGAGTGCTGTGGAAAGTTAAAATGAAGCTGGGTGTGGTGGTGCTCACCTGTAATTCCAACACTTGGGAAGCTGAGGCAGGAGGAGTGTGAGTTTGAAATACATAGCAAGTTCAAGGCCCGCCTGGACTACACAGTGAGGTGCCACAAAAAATCAGGAGAAAAATAGGGAGGAGGGTGGGTGTATAGCTCAGTGGTAGCAGAGGGGCTGGGTGTAGAGCCTAGCATATGGAAGGCACTGGGTTCTGTCCCCGTACTAACAAAACAAAACGCTAATAGAGAAGTAAAGGTGAGGCTACATAAAGTAGGAAAAGGTGAGGTTAGGTGTATAGAAGCATCTGGCTCAGTATCTGGCATAGTAAATAGGAATTTTCATTTCTTTCCTTCCGTGAGAGAATTCCTAGCTGTGCTGTCTGTGAAGCTGGTTGTTTTCGGTGCCCAGTGAGAGCTGGTCACAATACAGTCTGCAGATGGCCACTGCCCCACCCCAGGGGAAGGTCTGTGCCTTTTTCTATCTCCAGCTCCTTGCTGTCACGGGGGGCACACAGCAGTGAGTCAACACGTGTCTACCGAATGAATGGGTGAATAAACCAGTGAGCAAATAAAGACTTTTCTTCAGAATGGTAAGAGAGATGGATAACTATGTCATAGTAATCAAATAATTTATAAGTGAAACTTATCTCCAAAAACATACCCACGCTCTCTACCTCTGACACTATAAAAATTCATTGGCAATGGAAGTCCACAACCCCAGGGTGGAACGGTGCAGAGGGTGGCAGCAGGCTGATATTTATAATGCAAGAGCAGGTGGGCTGAGCAGAACACTTGCTTACAGGAGTTAATTGTTAAGGCAATCACGAGTCAGCAGGCAAGACATGAGGTGGAGTTGCCCTATAATTACTGTTTCTGGCTAATTTTTTTTTTTCCTTCTGGCATGTAATTGCTGTGTTTCTGGGTTGCAGTGACAGATTACAACTGGTCCTTGAGGAATGGCTTTGACGATTAAGTGCAGCCTTAGAGATTTCATGATTCATAGCGGTCTACTGCCTCTGGTTTTGCTCATAGCTGCTGGCCCGGCTCCTCCTGTGGTTGTCCCATTGCTGTCTGTCCTCTCTGCCATAGCCTTAGTGCCCTTCCAAACCACGAATCGGATCTTAGGATCCGCCCTGCTTAAAACTTACAGCTCGGGTTTCCATTAGAATAAAAAGCTCTATAGTACCCACCCAGCCCCTCTAGGATGTGATCCAGCCCCTGCCTGCCTCTGCAAGGCCCCTTCTCCCTTGCTGGCAGTGTAGACACACCACACACATTTCCCCCACAGGACCTTTGCACTTGCTTTCCCTACTGTGTGGAAATTTCCTCCTGCTCTTCACAAGGCTACCTCCCCGCTCAGGTCTCAGAGTTCATTTCCCAGAATGCCCTTCTCTGACTTGCTGAGCTAAAGTCCCTGTCTCTCCTCCTCTTTTCCTTTCCTTTCCCTTTGTCACTTACAACTACCTAAGATCAACCACCTTTATTTGTCTGGGACTGGATTTGTTTCTCGTCCCTTCCCCTGATGAAGTGTAGGGCTCATGGAATCAACATCTCTCTGGTTCGCTTCTCTATCCCCAGCACCACATGGCTGTAATAGGTAGGTGTTAAATAATCATAGCAGGTGAATAGATAAGTTGGGTCCACTGAACTAAACAAGTTCATGCAGCAACACCAACTTCAGACTGTTCTTTGCTATAGGACTGGGGTGACATCGTTCCCGCGGGGCTGCAATGGCAGGAATAGGATCAGATGTGTGGGAAGGAGAAAGCTCACAGCACGTTGTTCTGAGAGTGTTACCTCTGACACCGATGACTCTACACAGCACGTTTGTTCCCAGCAACTCCTCCGAGATCCTCAGAACCTGATTAGTCTGGGAACCAGCAAGCCTGAAAGCAGCCGATGACCCCACAGTCCGAGAATCCTATTCTAAGTCCACCCAGAAAATGAACTTTTTTGGTGATTGTCATCATACCTGACGCCAATTTGTATTCCTGTAATAGCTGGCCCCCGTAGTGAAGAGGAAATGTGTTTGGGATCTAAGGTACATATTTTGAGCAGAAGTAAGGAAACAAAAAAAAAAAGGGAGGCTATTGTTCAGGGATGATGTACAGGAATGATTTAGTAGCAGTGAAACTGGACTTTGGGTATCTAGACAAAATGGGAATTTAAAGGAAATACAAGAGGATCACAGTTCTAGGCAGACTGGCATGAGCAAGCCAAGGAAGTAAGGAAATGCAGGGGGCTGTGGGTGAACCCTGGGAGATGCAAAGGCCAGCCAAGCACGCCTGCAGGGCAGGAAACCCATCCCTCTGCTTCCCGCCTCTTTCCAGCCTTTCAGGGTTGAGAAAGGGCAAACTGTCCGAGGCAGGATATTTGTGAATTAAAGAAGCAGAGCTATTTCCCCTGTCAGGTCTGTCTGCTGAGAAATGAGGGGGTGACAGCAACATCTTCCTCATCTGTTCCAAAGACCTCGTCAAGTCTAGGCCTTGCCCGGACTCCTAGGGAAAAAGTGTCCACCGCAAGGCTGGGGGAAGCTTGACTTTCCATTAGAAAGGGCCTGTCACAGAAGGGCCTGTCACAAGCAAAGCAGGTGTCCCCAACTGTCATGTCTTCAGGACCAGTAGATCAGGAAATTTGTGTGGTCAGCTGGGTAAGAGACAGTATAGAATGATGTCTGCGCTGAAGTGGAGGTCAAAGCGGGCCCCACCTACAGCAGCCGGTCCTGAACACTTGGATAATGTGGTTTTGCTTCTTTGCTGGGTTAACAGGATGGATTCCCTGGCTCCCAAAGTTCCCATTAACATATATTACCGAGGAGGCAATCCCAGACAGTTGCCGAGATGGACCCAATCATATTATTTTATATTTGGAGTAACCGAGGCCCAGAGAGCCCTGTGACCTAGCAGGACTCCACAGCCCATCAGTGAAGCGCAGTCCCCGAACGGGAACAATGCCCGCGGCATGGCACTGACATGGCAGCTCCTCTGTGTTCAGACCTCTTTTGTGATGTTCACAGCACTTCTCCATGAGGTCCAGGGAAAGTGACGTATCTAAGAAACCAAAGATTGTAGGAATCCACTGGAGCGATGTTGGGACAAAAAGGAAGGAGTGTTATTTTCTCTAGAGGCCCTGAGTGTGCACTCAGAACGGACCCATCCATAGTGTTGCTGCTGCGGCCACCACCATCAAAGTCATTACTTCTCCCACTGAGCATGAAACCAAAGCCCACCTGTTCGTGCTGTCGAAGCTGCCACCAGATCTGCCAGAGCAGCTGGTCACCCTAGCCCTTGCCCCAGTACCTCATAGCCACAGAGCCCACATTTGCCGTCCAGAGAAGCTGCTGGTGTCCCTTCTTCCTGCCTTCCAGCCAATATCACAGAAGGACCTGTCACAAGCAGAACCCAACTGATAAGGCAGCTTGGGACACGTGGTTTCCATACTTCCAGTCAATGATATAGAGGAGACTGTGGGAAGGCAGGAAAGGGGCTGAATAGCCACAGATGCCATCCAGGCACAATTGCTACAAGAAAGCAGGCAGGTGACAGCAGGGCAAATGAAAGTCAAGTTCATCTGGGAACTCAAGCATGTCCCACCGAGGATGATCAGTGCTGGGCACCACAAATTCCATCCAGAACAGCCCTTTTCTCTGGTTTTCCCAACAAAACTTCCTTAGTGGGAGAAAATCTCCCCAGGGGATCGACCTGCTAGAGGTGCTCTCTGTGTACCGAGAGGAGAGCAGAGCCAGCCCAGAAACCAGAGGCTGCTGTACCGTCCCCAGGTTAGGGGACACAGCAGTCAGCCAGGGCTACCATCATGTGAGACTAGTCGTGGTAGCTTAGATGACAAAAATTTGTCTTCTCACAATTCTGGAGGCTGGAAGCATGAGATCAAGTTAGGTTTGGTTTCTCCTGAGCCCCATCCCTTCCTTTGGCCACATTCACCTTTTGGCTGTGTCCCTGCACAGCCTTTTGTCGGTGGGCAGGATCACTGGTGTCTCTTTCTCGCTGGTCGCTGGTCGTCTTGGTCAGTGATAGGTTTCCCGCCCGAGACCTGCCCAGTCCTCATGGCAACAGTCCAATGCTGAGTTATAACGGTGCCTAGCTCCTTCTTCACAGAGACCCCTGTAGTTTCTCCTTCCCAGCTGCCTTTGCTAAAGCCCACGCAGGCCAACAGTGATCCAATCCCCTTTCAGCAAGATATGCTGAGCAGCCTACATCAGCTACTCTGTGCCCCCTCCCCTCAGAGTGCATATAAGCTCCCACCCTGTCCTTTGTCTTCAGAGAGCCAGCACTGCTGTCTGGGCGCTGCCTCCCTCCATGCCCGCATTAAATTTTTATCTCTTGCTGTTTATATCTCTCTCCTCCTCTGCATCGTGTTAGATTGAGTACCTAATTCTCACTCAGTCAGGGGAGGTGGGGGTGGTCCTCTACACCCACACCCTCTGCATGCCCTCCTCTTGCACAGGTTTAGGATGAATACAGAAAGCACTCCTGCTCCCTTCTGAGTCACATAGTTAACCTTCTAAACTTCCCAAATTAACATAATAAACATCCCAGAAGGATAAGTGCATGTCCTTTTCACCCCAAGATTTACAATTGCTGAGTTACTTAGCCAAACCTCTAGATTCCCCAAGTTGACACAATGTTATCAACCGTAACAGGCCCCAACAACTGAGCTCCACTGGTCGTTCTGCCTCCTGCCTGGGATGGTTTTGAGTTCTGGGTGGTAGGTTCCCACCAAGTCTGCATTTTCCTGTGCATGTGCGTACGTGTGTGTGTGCACGTGCGTACGTGTGTGTGCGTGTGCGTGCGCATGTGTGTGTGTGCACGCACGTGCGTGCATGCGCACTTTTTTCTTGGTTTACTTTTTTGCATGATAAACACTGGTAATTGTCAAGATCAAAGAATATCAAATTTTAATTTAGCTTAAGGTATTTTGAGCCTCTTACCCTCCTAGACACTTCACCAAAGCAAATGCTAAGACTTTCTGTAGGAAAGCCTCTTCAACATTGGCCTTACATCATTTCTACACAAAATTGTTGCAAAAATAGTGTCCATCAGGGTCAGATATAACTCAGTGTCCAAGAGTGCAATTAGCAGGCAGAAAAACCAAAGAAACAAACCTGCAAAGAGTTCAGTACAATTACCAGATGTAGATAGGCCCAAAACAAATAGGGTAAATTTTGTTAAAAGGCTAACTTATTGATATCTGAAGCAACAGAAAACTAATTTTTAAAGATATGGGGCCTTGCTATGTTACCCAGGTTGGCCCTAAACTTCTTAGGCTCAAGCAATCTTCCTGCCTCAGCCTTTTGAATAGCTGGGATGACAGGTTCATGCCATGGTACCCAGTTTCAAGAAAAGAGCAATGTGATCTGTGATTTGGGGTGGGGGACAAACCTAAACAGGACTTCTAAGGGAAAAATGTAATAGCTAAAATACATATGTACATACATACTAACTTTATGGATAAGTTTAACAGCAACCCCTATAAACCAACTAACCAAACTACTAAGAGAGAAGTAGGATATTAGAAAACAAGTCTGAATAATGCAAATCCAAGACAAAGTGGTAAGAAATTCAGAGGAACAGATAAAAGACCTTGAACGACTGGAAAAGCACTGAAGTGTGTTGTGAGAGGGACCCAGGAGGGATAGGAGAGTGGGGCCTGGTGACAGCAAGGAGGGAGTGGCTGGGAAGGAGCTGCTGCAGAGAAATGAGCGCCAGTCTCCACTTCACGCTCTGCTGCTGCTGGTGAGTTCCTTTTATTTGGTCCTTTGTGGTCCTGGGGATGGAGTCTAGGCCCTGAATGTTACAGGCAAGTGCACTGCACTGAGCCATCTCCCCAACCCTGGTGGTTTCCTTCTTGGAACCAGAGAACCGGCATCAAAGGGCTGCACTCCACCCCCACCCCATCCTTGCCTACAACTTCCCCATCCAGATGTCTTTTTTTTTTCTTTTTCATCTATTTCCAGTAGATCCTTATTCTGTAAGGAAATTAAAATCTGGTGCTTATTTTGGATTTCACATACATGGCAGGCCCAGTTTCCAGGCAAAAATATATAATTCAGTGATGAAAGGTTTTTAAATTTTCTGGCACTGCTGAAGTTAGCAGCATCTGTGACAAGGAACAAATCCCTCTGGAGTCTGAGTGGTGTCTATTGCGTACAGTTGTGTGATTTGGGCACGTCATAGAATTGCGGGCTAAGAAGACAGGGACCCAAGCCCCACTTTCCGGGCTGCATGTGTTGACCAATGCAACACCAAGCCACAAGGGCTGCATTAGCCTAGAGCGTGCCCTCTTCTGGCGAGCCATCAAACCGACCACTGCAGAAGAGTCTAAGATTAATCCGATTTCAAGTATTCACCAAGGCCGCCCAGAGTGTGAGTGCTACTTTTCCTTCTGTACTTCGGGTGGTAAAAGACGGCAGACTAAGTAATGGGCTTATTGCTACTCTTTCTGGAAATACCACAGAAATAACAACAAAAGAGATGACATCGACAAAATGGCTGACTAGAGGTGACTGGTGTTCACCCTTCAACCACACAGTATCCAGACAAGCAACAAACAACAGCTATTTCACCGGAGGGCTGGAAGCTGAGTGTTGGAGTGCTGTGGGGATATGACAAAGCATGAAAATATGAAAAGGCCTTATAGAGACAACTAAGTATGCAGCATCGAGCATTCAGTCTCTTGGGATCAACTCTGAACCAAGAGAGACTTTGATCAGCAGGGGAAGGATAAATAGGAGGCTCTTGGCAGTCTCTACTTGTGCCATGTACACCTGAGGCATATACTGCTGAAGGATCCTGTGGTCTTTGTGGTCCCTGGGCCCATCAGGAGTTGCCAGATTGCCAGGCCACTGCTCTGCCCTTGGGAAAGAGCTTAACCCACATTGTACCCCCTCCACGCAGGTTCTTACTGCATAGAACCATCTCTGAGACCTCATACACTTATGGCTCAGTGACAGCCAGGCAGCTGCTCTCAGCAGCACCATCCCCTCAGTCCTACAAACTGGGAAGAAGGCCCTGCCCACATTCCCAGCACACCAGGAAGCATGTGGGCAGCCCACTTTGATCATCTCAGCTTGCAGAAGCCTCTGGAAAACAGCTGGGTGACCAGACCTCCAGCCCCCTAAGGAAGCAGCTGAGTACCCTTTCCTGAGTGCCTCGGCTTGCCAAGGTCCCCAGGAAACAACTAGGCACTCCCACCTGTCTTTCTGTGGTGTCAGGAAACAACTGAGAGGTTCATTCTCAGCAGCTCAGCCTGCTGAGGTACTGAGCAACACATGGTTGGCCATGCCAGCACATCCTTGGCCCTGGGAAACAGTCAGCACCCATGTACCCTTTGAAATCATACACACGGCGCTTGGACACTGGCAAGTGTACTGTCTGGGACCACTGGGGTGGCCCCAGTCCTGTGTTGTCCTCAGACACAGAAAGGTAATATGCCTCACTACCAGGAGCACTGCCACATCCATCTGGTCCCAGCAGGGTGGCCCCACCCTCAACAACCTGTGGAAAGTGACAGATGCCTCACATTTGCAGCTGTATGAACTATGCCCAGAGCTGCCAGTGAACTTGCTCTGCTTAAGGGAGCTGCATCCCAGCTGGCAGTGCAATTGCACAGCCCTTGCAGACTGGGCCACTGAGATACCCCCAGGCATCACCAACATTGGTTATAGCTGAACAAGATGTGGGGGAGCTAGAGGGACAGTAAATTTGACAGCATATCCAACCAACCCTGGGAACACTGCCAGCAGCAAGTCTTCTGCCACCAGATGCACAAACAACAAACTAGGACAAATAAGGGCTGCAAAAATCAAGATAACATGACACCTCCAAAGGGACAAAGTAACACTCTACTTACAAAACACAAAGTAAAGGAAACCAACAAGCTTCCAGGCAAAGAATGCGAAAGAACGATTTTTAAGAAAATTTTGTAGAATGCAAGAGAATACAGACAACTCAGTGAAATTATTAGACAAGTCACAAGAATGAGAAATTCAGCAAAACGTTTCTGTAAAAAAAGATCCAATGAGGGCCTTCTGGGAAGACGGCTGAGTGGTAAGCAGCAGTAAGTCGGCCCCTATGAGATTTGGAATCCAGACACTGAAATATAACAACTCAGGGAAGAAGAGGAGCAGGGTGGATCTGCAGGACCCAGAAGGGATCTGAAGGGAAACCTGAAGCCTATGGGGAAAGTGTAAAAACAGACCTCAATGCAGAAAGAGGAGGTGGCAAATTGCACTTTCTCCCTCAGGGACGTGAATCCACAGAGACACAGTCAGGGCGGTTGACTAGAGGCCTCCAGGAGAAAATGCACTAGGGGAACAGAGCAGCGGATGCAGAGCTACAAGAGCTGGCGTGTGGCTCTAGCCCCAGCGTGTGCTGTGTCCCCTGGACAGGGAGCTTGGCCAGGTGCCATTTTAGGGAGGGGCCATTTGAGCACAGGACTCAGAGCACCCATGGGTTGGCTTCGTTTCAGGGCTCCCACAAACTGGGTAAGGGACAATGTCCAGTGTCAGGCAGCTGAGGTCAGGCTGGCAAGAGATGCCCAGAGCGTTGTAGGCTGAACAACTCAAGCCCCAACCCCACAAGCTGAGGCCAGGACCAGCGCGGACGTCTGTGGAGTTGAAAGCACCTATTCCTACCGCAGGCTCGCTGGGAACCTCCAGTATGAGTCTGGGCTCTGTCTGCTTGCTTTGTCTACCAGAGCAAAGACATGCCCTAAAGTGGACACTACCACAAAACTGCAGACCAGAGATGATAACCACAGTCTTCAAATCACAGAAAAAATTTTCTTTTCTTTTCATTTGCTTTTGTGTTTTTTTTTCCTTGATTGTTTTCATTTATTGGTGAGTGTGAACATGGTTGTTATGGTTTGTGTCTGCAGTCCCCCAAAGCCTCGTGCAGTCATGGGGCGGCTTCTAGAGTTCACGATTGATTCATGGTCCAATGTTGGAATTATGGGTGTGAGAGCTATTCCCACCCTGGGGTAGAGAGTTTGCATACAGTATAAGGGAGGGAGAGAGGCTGCTTGCTACCACTCCTCCCTTTTGCTCTTGTTGCTCTGCTATCTGCTGCCACCATGAACTGTTGCCTTTTTCCATGTGCCACTCTGCCTTGCAGCCAGCCAAGTATGGACAGAAATTTCCACAAACTGTAAGCAAAATAAACGTTTCCATCCCTAATTTTGTTTTTTTTGTGTGTTGTTTTGTTTGTCCCAGCAACAAGAGAAAAGTAACCAAGACAATGATTTTTAGGGCTTTTTTTTACAAAAAATAGAGAATGAGTTAAAAATGACTAAAAGTGATTCAAACAAGTATAAAATATACATCCATGTCTCTGTACACCCCCTCCCCTCTCTTCCTTACTATAGAAGAGCCTTGCCCACCTATAAATGGAGAGATGGGGATTTGAGGCGAATGGACCCCTCCATCTCCTCAGAGCTGGCTTTAGACAAATTCCTTTCCTTTTGCACTCAAATATAGCAGCAAACAGATGAGTCTGAGCACAGGAGCCACACGGGCCTGTGGCATGAACACGTGTGAGGTGGCAAGGCCGAGCAGGGGCCTTGGGGAGGTGAGATGTGGAGGCTGCGTTGTTGACTCACATTTGGAGCTCACAATGGGGTTAACTAGACACAGGCTGGTCCTTGGAGGACCTCGTGTGTGAGGAAATGGTCTGAGGAAGGAGAGTGAGGAAGGGAAAGTGAGATGAGGGAGAGAGGAAATCCGGAAAGGTAGGTGGATATGAGCACCGGGGGTTACAGGGCCACAAGCCCACGGGGACGCCCTGAGAGACTGTGTGGAACGTGGCTCAGCTTGTCCCGTGGCGCTGAGGAGGCTGGGACTTACCCAGTAAGCTCCCACCCTGGGCTGCTGAGGGCTGCCCTGAACTATTCCCTCCTCACCCCGGCCACATTTGAGGAGGCTGGCGGGTTAGAGACTCAGAGCCTGAGGGAGAGCTCCCGTGTGCCAGGACTGGCTTCTGCAGGGCAGGTGGCTGGCAGGGTGTGGCCCTCACAAGGTCTGCTTCGTGGGGAAGGCTTAGGTGAACGTGGCTGTCCACAATGGGCATGAAAATATGATGAAACAGTCAAAGAGGGATGAAACGCTCTAGCTTTGCTTTTTGATTTTATGAGAAAAAAACCCAAAATTTCATACTCAAATAATAAGAGAATAACAATAGTTATGACACTGCGTATCATTATCTTCAAAGTAGTTAGAATACAAAGTGTAAACCAAAGAGATTCTTACAAAAGAGAAAAATAGCACAAACATTTCTTTTCAATGAACTAAGATAAACTAGGAGTATAAATGAAAATAATTAACATATATCTTAAAACATTTTTAAACAATGGAATTTGTAATTTGGGGAAATATTTGAACTTCTCCCAATTTATTATTTATCTCTCTTCTATTTTGCTCTTTGTGTGTGTATATATATACTATAGTATATATACTATATTGTTTCTCATACGAGCAGAAATCACCCAATATTTGCTCTTGTGTGCCTGATTTAGTTCACCTAGCATTGTTCTCAAGTTGAATTCATTTACCTATGAAGTCTCAAGTTTATCTCTTTATGGCAGCATAGTTCTCCACTGTGTATAAATGTGGCATTTTCCTTGTGCATTCATCAGTTGACTGAAGTAAATGCAGTTTCCAAGATTGAACTATTAAATTGTGCTTCTTTAAGCATGCATATGCCTGTACCCACAATGTGAAGATCTTAACTTTTTGGGAGAATACCTAGGAGGGGGATAGTTGGGTCAAGTGGAATTTCTAGTGTTAGTTTTTTGAGGAATCTCCACATTGATTTCCATAGTGGTGGTACTATTTTACTTTCTGTCATAGTTTGTGTCCACATGTCCCCCCAAAGGCTCATGCAGTCATGGGGTGGGCTTCTAGAGCTTATGATTGATCCATGGTCCAATGCTGGGATTACAGGTATGAGTGCTGACCCCAACCCAGGCGGGTAGCTGTATACAAGATAAGGGTGGGAAAGAGACTTGCACTATGCTGCTCCTCCCTTTTGTGCTCTTGTTGCTTTTGCTGTTTTCCATTGCCATGAACTGTTGCCCTCTGCCATGTGCCACTCAGCCTTGGAGCCAGCCAAGTATGGACTGAAACCTACATAAACTGAGAGTCAAATAAACCTTTCCTTCCTTAATTCCAGGTGTTGGGTATTTTGTCTCAGCAACAAGAAAAAAGTAAGGAAGACACTTTCACACCAACAATGTGGTAGATGTCTTTCTCCCCACAACAAGGTCAGCTTGTGATTATTAGATCTTTTGATTATAGCCATTTTCTCTGGGGTAAAATGGTATCTCAGTGTAGTTTTCATTTGCATTTCCGTGATGGCCAGCGATGATGAGCATTTTTTCATGTATTTATTGGACATTTGTACTTCTTCTTTTGCGAAGGATCTATTCATTTCAGTTCGCCATTCTCAGCCAAAATGTTCTGTTTTTGGGGGACTGACTGTGGAGTTCTTTATACAGTCTTCGTGTTAGTCCTCTGACCACAGAATGGTTAGTAGAAATTTCTTTTCCCATTCTGTAGATTGTCTCTTCACTCTGCTGGTTGTTTGCTGTACTGAAGCTTTTTAATTTGCTAGGATCCCATTTGTTGATTCTCAGAGTTATTTCTTATGCTATTGGGGCTCCGATCAGAAAGTGCTTAGCTGTTCCTAAGTCTTCAAGAGTTGTACATAATTCATCTTCCAGCAGAGTAAGTGTTTAGGTCTTTGATCTATTTTGATTTTTGTTTAGTACATGGTGAGAGATATGTGTCTAGACTTGCTCCTCTACATGTGCAGATCCAACCTTTCACACCTTTTTATTGAAGAGACCCTCTTCCCTCAGTAGATGTTTTGTCTACTCTATCAAAGATCAAATAGTTCTATGTGCCTAGGCTTGTTTCTGCTTCTTCTCTTCTGTTTCATATCTCCACAGGCCTGATAGTGGGCAAGCACCATGCTGTTTTAATCACTGTAGCTTTAGTATAACTTCAAGTCTGGGACTGTGATGCCACCTGCTTTGCTTTTGTTACCCAGAATTGCTTTTCCTAGCCTGGGTCTCTTCTGATTCTATATAATTTTTTAGATGGTTTTCTCTAGCTCTGTGAGAAAGGATGTTGGTATTTTGATTGGGACTGTGTTAAATCTATACATCCATTTTGGAAATACAACCATTTTCGTTGTGTTGGTTCTGCTAACCAGCAACTGGGGATATTTTTCCCTTGTCTGATGTCATAAATCCTCGAGTTCTTTTTTCAATCTTATGTAAGTTTCAGTGCTGAGGCCTCTCACTTCCTCAGTTAGGTTAATATCTAAATATTTAGTTTTTGATGCTATTGTGAATGCTATTATTTTCCTAATTTTTTGAATGAGTTCATTGTTAGTGTATAGGAAAGCTATTGATTTTTACATGTTTACTTTGTATCCTGCTACACTGCTGAATTTAGCTATGAGTTGTAGGAGTCTTTTGGTGGAATTTTTGGGGGGGATCCTGAAGGTAAATGATCATGTCATCTGGAAGTCATGGTATTTTAACTTTCTCCTTTCCTGTATGAAACCTTTTTCTATATGAAACCCCTTTATT
>PVLD010032845.1:0-14231 GCA_004027595.1 Dinomys branickii
GCAAAGGGTCTGTTACCAGACACACTTAATTTGACAACACAATTCAGGTTCTTATGCTTTGTTCTAAAGTCTGTATTGCCTTACTGGCTGTTAACCAGCAGACATTGTCAGCAGCATTTTCTGGCCTGTGGCCCTCCAGTTCGTCTTCAAAACCAGTGTCAGCTTGTTGAGTCTTCTTAGGTTTAGCATCTCTCTCACTTCTGCAAATGCTCCCTAGGGCCCTCTTCTACTTCTGTTTGTGGGAACTCATGTAACTACACTGAGATCACCTGCCTAACTCAGTTTATTGTCAAGAGTTTTAGAGTTTTACTGGTGTAAACAATGTTTACCTCCATTACATCTGCTTGGTTTATTCTGTTGTATGTGCAGGAGATAAGAGAAGTGAGCAACAGTTTCCAGGGTCCAAATTCTGCCTAGGCACACACTACTTCAAAAGAACCAATATTAGTTGAAAAAGCTCATTATTCATTATTAATGGCAATAAGGAAGATCCCCTCACCATGATATGTGGACCTATGCCTTCTGTGCACATTCGTTGCTCTGAAGTAAACCCCAAGGCCTAGTTCTCTGATTCCATTGTATCTTATTATGAAGTTAGGCAATGCCATAATATTCCAAAGACAACATTATTTATCTGAAACTGAGGAACTAAAATCAGTGGAGTGTTAATCATTGCACCTTTTCTGAGGTTTACAGAAGTGGGAACTGAGTGCATGGATGGTAAGACAGCCTCTTTCTCATATTTAAGGGAACCTGCATTTGTGAAGATAGCCCTCAGCTGAGCAATGAATAGAAAAGTATGGCAGGAAGCACTGGGGACAAGTTTGGTTGTATACAACAAAGAAAGATAGAGGATTTGTAAAAGAATATGGTTACTTTATTCAAGAGAAAAGAGCATCCCATGGACGGTGGAAGAAATATGAAAATGGATCTTTTTATCTAAGATGAAAGGAACCAATGCTGAGTAGTATGAATCTGGAATCCAGAGGGAGTAATCAGATGCTTAGTAATTTTGCAACATTAAAAACACAAAAGCATGTGGCAGAATATTAAATAAACACACACACACACACACACATGCACAATTGCAGAAGACACAGCTGATACCCTGCTCATATCCCTTCATAATTCCCACCTCGCCTCTGCCAGAGTAGGTTTTCTCAACCTCTCAACTGTTCACATCTTACACAAGACAAATCTTTGAGAATGTGTGTGTGGGTTGTCTTGTATAGTGTAGGTTGCATAGCATTATCCCAGTCACTGCAAACTAGATCTTCTAGTACTTTCCTACCACTTTCCACTTTTGGCTAGCAGCAGTTTACCCAGACATTGCCAAATGTCCCCTGAGAGTAAAATTGTCCCTGGATGGAAATACTGCTTTATATCAGTGATTCACACTTTTGTGTCTGCCACAGCAATTCCTGGAGGGCTTGTTGAAACACAGATTGTTGGGCCTCAGCTCTGAAGTTACCATTGTAAGTCTTGAGTGTTGCTTGAGAATTTGGATTCCTAATACATTCACACATGATGTGATGCTTCAGGCACCACTTTGACAACTACTGCTGTAGAAACTAATAACATCTTGCTCAGTCACCTACCACTGACACACAGGGAAATGATATGAACAGGTCCCCATGAGGCAGGTACAGGGCACCCAGGAATAAACTACCTCAGTGGTAGTTGCCACCAGTGAGGGAGGGGACTTGGTGCATGTCCCAATCTCTCAGGTGAGACGAGAGACACATTCTTCACAGCGCCCCAGAGTTCCTGGCAGGATGAAAGTCAGCAGTGTAGAGCAATAATCTGTCTTTCTCCAGGCTCTACTGGCTTTTTCCTCTGCTGTCTCAGTTTTGCTTCCTCTACTAGAGCTTTCTGGAGACACCTCCTACATGAAGCTGCCCTCAGCTCTTTACTGTATAGTGAGTTTCTGGGACAACCTAAATTAAAACATATACTATTGCTCATTCTTAGATTTTATTTTATTTTTTAAGTAACTGTTCATTTTAACCCTTCTAACACATTCTTTAGCAGGAGCAAATTTCACCCTCAGGCTTTGACATATTGGTAGCCTGGTACCATTGCTACTTGTCACAGGTGTGAATGGAGCGGCTATTGGCATCTCGTGGATGGGGGCCAGGAATTCTGCTGAACATCCTGAGAGGCTCAGGTGAGTTCCGACACAGAGATTTATCTGGTCCCAAATGTCAAAGATGTAGGGCTTGAGCACGGAAAGTCTGGCCTGAAAGACCCAAGGAAGATGAATCTTCAGAAGCAGCCAGAAACACTCCCATCGGATTTTTGGCTTGAGATTCAGGTTCAGAGACTGATAAGATTCTGAAACTCTGCCCATTCATCTTCCTTGGAAGTAGTCAACACATTCATGACATGGCATTTTTTTTTTATCCTGTGAATGTGAGTACTCCTAGATTAATTTCAATAAGTTTGGACTGCAAAAAGCAGTGTTTCCATAAAGAAATACCCCATTTCTAATTGCTAAGATTTATTATATAAAAATGAAGCTAATAGGTTGTTATGTTTTGAAAATTTGCTTTTCTTATTTTTCTCTAACCGCCCCCCCCACCATGGAAGTGAACCAGGTGTTTGCTACGTGTGTTGAAGGCCAACCAAGGTCAATGGATAATACATGCTCATCAGGCATATCCTCTAAGGGAAGAGCAGGATTTCTGGGCTATTTCTATAGAAATATCAAATTAATTTTTGAAAGATTGACTTTCCATTACCTACCTGTAGTTGTCATATTTGGATAACTGCTTTCACGTTTTCTCATCTTCTCATTATTATGATGCAAAGATGTTTCTGAATACTGGCAACATAGGGTATTTTTATCAGTATACGTTTTTAATATGTTGAATGCTAACAAAAATCAAGGGATGCAAAAAAATTTGACCTTAGTAAATGTATAAAAATAGATGATTGGAAAAGAATCACTGTATATCCAGAAGTATTTATTTTATTAAAAATGAATATTGAGATAAGTTAACCAGCTTACTAACTGAATGAAAAGACTAAAATCTGTATAATGTAGGTGAATACACACACATACGTAGGTATATTACACATTTTTGTGTATTTTTTTACTGCGACAACAGAAATGTTTCATATAAAAAAACTTTAATACTGATGTAAAATTAAAACTAGCCCCCTCAGAGACACTGCTTTGGAAGCAATGAAAACACAAGAAGATTAGGAAATCAATTTAAATACTTTGATATTGAAACATTTCAAAATATTTTAAATATAAATGGACTGTCTCAATTTTTGCACTTCATGGTGTAGTTTCCAAAAAATGCAGCTTTTCTATTTTAGTAATCAAGATAACTTTTAGGTTTGACTGAAGTTTTTTTATTCCCCACATATTTCTCAGAAATTTGACATCTGCAATTGTAGGCTTAAAAATTAGTGTAGCATTTCTATTTTTACAGGAAACAAACCTCAGATAACTGCAAGTTCCACCTGCAATTATGATTGAGAGAAAACCTCATAGTAATATTGAGTTCCAGATTAGAAGCCAAGACCATTTAATAACATGGTACTTGATTCAGCCAAACACTTGCTTATAAAAAATTTATACATACATAATAAAAATCACTTCTTTTAAAAACATTACTATGGCTATACTTTCAAGGATCATTTCTATAGTATATAAAAACAGATTAGTTTTACTGCCATACGGAAAATGATTTTTCTAGAAAGTTGACAGTGAAGTATGAGTATACATGTATACTCATATACATGTATATGAGTATACATGAGGTGTGATGAAAATATATGGTGAATATTTAAATTTTTAATATTCATTAAAGTAAAAGACACACTGCCCTCACTTCAAACCTACATATCTCTTCACTGTCTCTATTTCCTGAAGCACTTCTGGAAGTGTTCTTTCATGTATATCTTTTTGAGGTCTGATAAAAAGATATGGCGGATGCTGCTGTCATGCGTCATTCAACTGCAATGCAAGCTCATAAAACTACTGAGCTGTGACCTCTCTAACCTTAATCACTGCATCTGGAACTGTATGAATTCTGGTTCTCCATTGTCAAAGGTACCAGAAAAAGTGTGAGGGCATCAAAGCAGCCATTAGAGCACAACTGAAAATGTTCATGAAAGAGGACTTCCAGAACTGCTTCAGAAAGTGACAAAAACAAATGAGGTAAGTATGTTTGAAGCAAGGGAAGTACTACAGGGGGCAATAAATGGCACTGTGCATTCTACTGTGATAAATTTAAAACTTAAAAAAAAATTTTTTTTTTTACACCTTGTATATGTGCATATATGTGTATGTGTGTGTCTTGGTTACTTTTCTCTTGTTGCTGAGACAAAATACCCAACACCCAAACTGAAGGAAGGAAAGGTTTATTTAGCTTACAGTTCGTGGAGGTTTCAGTCCATACTTGACTGGCTCAGAGGCAGAGTGGCGCATGGCAGAGGGTAAACTTTTCATGGCAGCAGAGCATAGCAAAACAAGCAGAGCAAAAGGGAGGAATGGCTGCAAGCAGCCTCTTCTTTTCCCTTACATTGTAAACAGCCTACTCCCACCCAGGGGGCGTGTTGTAGCTCTCCCACAATCTCCGTGTCTTCCTTTTCCACAGGCTCAGGATGTATACAAAGTAAGCACCCTGGCTTCTTGCTGAATCACTCAGTTAAACCTCCAGGTTCCCCAAGTTGACACAATGTATCAACCATAACAGTGTGTAAGAGTAGGAGAGTGTGACAGGGGCTGATAGATAAATGACATGGTTTGGGGTATCTAGTTATATGAAAAGAATTTCACAGAATACACTTGGGGAAATTTATTTAAAATATTAATTTCATTGCATGCAAGATGTCACATGTTTTACTGCTTATATGTAAACTAAAGCTACATGATTAGGTATCCAGTGTCATCCAGGTACTATGAACATCATTCAGGAGGACCCTCATTTACTAATTCAAATCAGTGAATGAGAAGACTAAAGTCTCTATAATATAGGTGAATACACACACACACATATATATAGATATATTGCACATTTTTGGTGAGTTTTTTGATTGCTAGAACAAATATGTTTCCTATCAAAAATTTTAACATAGAAATAAAATAAAAACTAGCCCCCTCAGAGATAGAAATGCAGAATTATTTTTTAAAAAACTAAATATTCCAGTTGAGGCATGATGTTTCATGGTTTGCCTCTCTTTATCCTGAAAAAGAAGGATTTATATCTTAATCTATATGAGGCGGACTCTTGCTCAAGACTACGCAAAATCAGGACAATGGTGCTCCCATTTGTAGTTTTAAAATACAGAGAGGTTTTCTTTCAGGATAATGAGATACCTAACTTAAAGGCACACAGTTCATGAGCGAAACAGCATGGGTTTTAAATCTTTTTTGGAATACAGAATGACAGCTATAAACCAATAGAAATACGATTTTTATTCCTGTGTCATTAGATAAGGTAAGCTTTGATTATTGATGAACACAGTTTATTACCTCTTATAGGCTACTTTGAGAATTGTCATAACTACCTAGCTAGAATAGGCTGGTTAAAATAAGTGGAAATCATAGTTTTCAAGTAAATGGTGAGAATTCTACTATTTTAAATGAGATATCAATTAGGATGCTTTGTTTTCAAATTGCTGTGGTACCTAAGGCAAATCAGCTAACCACAGGCAAATCAACCAGCCACTCAGAGAAAGAATATTCCTATTTGGAAAATTACACACTAGCTATAATTTAACATAAAGTTCTGTTTTTGAACAAGCATTATCAGATACCCTACCCCTCGGTGGCTTAAAACATAGGCTATTTTTGAATAGAATACACCAAATATCCCTTGCCACCTGAAAGAAAAAACATGTATGCCTGTAAGCACCCAATGTCTACCAGGAAAGAAGAAAACACTGACTATTAAGGAAATACTTTGAATATTTTTGAAAAGGTGTGAATGAGGAGCAATCTTGTTGCTGAGTATTGTAAACCCTTAGAAGCCACTGTTAGTGAACAGTAATCGCATGGAGAGGCAAAGGCCCAGCTCAACACCACCTGACTTAACTTCATTATAAACTTTATAAAATGAAAATTCAGTATGAACAAACATATGAAGACAGTTATGTGTCCACACAGAACTCAGTTTCTAAATTAAACATAGTAATTGTTGACCTTCTGATTTGTGAAACAGTTAATGTAGCAACAGCTATTATTTGTCCACATCGGCTGCAAAGAATTATTTGGGTTGTTTCCTTTGAAGATACAATAGGGTTTAAGATGATGCTAATGAAGAGGTGGGGGATTATAAGGACAATGTAGAAATGAAGGTGATTATAACATCAATGGAGATGGATGGAAAATTCAGCTACAGTCTGAAGAGGAAGTCAGCACAGGTCAATTTCCTCAATCTCAAATAGCCCTCTCTAGCAATGTCTTTACTTGAAAGGAATCCACATGCATCTGAGCGAATGCGATTATCGAGGAAGTCGGTTAAAACAGGATCCAGCGAGAATTATTTTTATACCTTACCGTCATCTCTATAAAAGTAACACAATAGCAATGGCTCCTCCAGACCTGAATATTCAGAGAATTATAAAACATTCCACTGCTCTACTTTTGTCTTTTTTTACTTGTTTTACGCTGAAATAAGAGTAAAAATTTTGACACCTCGAGCCAAATTTCTGATGTTATTGTTCAATGGGTGGGACAAGAAGACGGAGATAAAAGTGTCGCACATTCTTTTCACATCGAAAGTGTGAGACCCTTTTCCCGTGTGAAGGATAAAGCCATGAGCCTTCTGGCTCCTGGATGTCATGCGGCTTCATCTTTATTTCAGCCCTTCAGCTACAGAAAGAAAAGCAAAGAGTTAAATAATATAATCATATTTCCTCTTTGATTTTCTGCTTTGGAGGGAGAGGGGATGAGGGTGCTAGTCAGTATTTGGACGGTAGCTTTCTGTCTTCTATAAAAAGAGATCCCAACTCTTTTCTGATTAATAAAGTGGATAAAGTTAGGATAGAAGGTGGAAAATATTTTTAATCGTACAGTGTTCTTTCCAAACAGAGACAACACTGGATGAGACACACAGACGTCAGCCTATGTGATCTGAGGCTATAAAAATTGAATAAATGAAAATTAATTTGAAGAGATGGGAATGTTATTATTCCCTGGAGTTGCCTTTGTCTTCTGTTTCTCCCCCGTGGTGATCATCAAAGCTCGGCTTGCTGCATTGTTAACCAAAGCGTTTCAGTCTGTGAGACAAAAATTAGACAAGAAACAAAAAGCCACAAGAGCCAAACCTGTTACTTGGCATAATGTGGATTAAACAATTGTTTAGATAAGTCCCCGAAGGTGTACACCGTTTAATTTGAGAGCTTCTCTAGGAGAAAGAATTCATTGATCTATGTTTAAGTATGCAAACCCAGTTCTGGTAAATTCAGCCCATAAACATTAGTTGAACTGAAAGTTAACGGCTGTTTTAATTTTAAAGGAAATTGCAAAGGTTAGTGGTATATTTTTATGGGCATAACATGCACAATTACAGCAGGGATGGCTGACCACAGAGGATTATATTTTACACATAATTAGTCTATATATGCGTGGGAGCCAGCAAGAAGACTCAGTGCGCATGGTGTTGCTAACACTTGCTCTGCTCCTGGTATACTCATTTTTTAAAAAAGTATTTCCTTTTGACTTTTTATAGTGGAAGTTTTTGTAATAATATTGAGTAAATAAATAGGTCTTCTCCAAAGCTATATGTTATCTTAAGCAATCTATGTCGTTATTGATTTTTTCCTGTAATAAGAACGTTAATAGTTGGAATTGTATGTAGTTGCTATAGTAACAAGCAAAAGTCTTCTTCCTTTGACGGGGAAAGCATACGATTAATCTGTTTTTTAACCTATTTTATTATGAGAATGTCTGTGGAATGTAATAACAGCAATCTGTAGTCCTAATAATTTTTATCTTTGGTTTTTACTGTAACTGTCTAAATAATATTTTCAGATTTTTAAAAAAAAGTATTAATCAGTAGAATTGTTTTGAACTTGGGTAAATATGTTCTTGAAAAAAATACAAATTATTCAGAATGCTCTGTATTATTTTACATTTTATAAAATTCATTAACATTCCCTCCAAACAAATTTTAAATATGAGTCTTTTATTGCTTTTACATAATGATTTTATTTAAAATGAAAATAACATTTAACTTACTGTGGCAAATGTACTGTTGCTCTAGAATATATTAGCATATTTTATTTTTATGTCATATATCATTTGGCTAAAATTTACAAGTGCATGTGCCTCTATTTCTGTATTAAAGTGTAGATTTCTTTCATTGAAAAAACCTGCTCTAGGCCAGGAGTGGTGGCATGTGCCTGTGATCTCAGCACTTGGGAGGCTGAGGTGGGAGGAGTGCTGTCAGCTCCAGGCCAGCCTGGGTTACAAAGTGAGTTCAAGGCCACCCTGAACTGCACAGCAAACCCTGCTTCAAAAAGACAAAAAGGAAAAAAAACCCAAAACCAAAATTGCTTCTCCCAGTTTCTTTATCCATGAATATTAAATAGCACTTTTGGACTCTTGACAAGCTATTAATACAAGTTGCTAAACCACTGCCACAAATTAAATGGTTTTAGAAGCAGCCATACCATAAAAATCAGTGAAATGGGCAGGTAGGATATGGAAGAAGGATTAGAGACTGGAAATCAGATCCTCAGTGGAAAGACAGCAACTCTTTCTTAAACCTTTGGTGAGTATTGATGAGTTTAAGGCATGTCCACTGTTTCATTGCTTCTTTAAAGAAAAGCCAGAGTTATAAATGCTGGTATAAAATCTGCATATAAACCTAAGAAGGGAAAGTAATTTAACTTTTTAAGGCTACATCATGGAGTGTCACAAGCATTTGAAGTTTTCCCGTGGATCACCAGGTACCATTTTGCAGCATCAGCCTTGTGAAGAGAAAATTCCTGAGCTGTTGATGCTTGTAGATCAAACTGACGAAGACTGGAACGTACATTTTGGCGTATAGGTACAGCCTGCAGCATGTGACTCATGGGCTGGAATTCGCATCATAAATCAAGAGTAGTCTTAAAAGAATTAATCCCCTCCTGCTACTTTAAAATGAATGATGATGTTGGATCTAGTGATTAAAATTATATGTGGAGGTGAATGAAGGACCTGGAGAGGAAGAAGCGTTGCGAGGTAATAAAGTGGTTTGGGTCGGGGCCATAGGGGTAGTTGATTGAATTATGCGAAGAGACTTTGGTCACGTGGGCTCTTTGGGGAGACAGGGCAGGGAGCAAATGTTCGGGGGTAAGAGAGGAGGGAGGTGGAGATGTGGCTGGGGGATCCGCACTGGGCTGGGGAGAGTGGATTGTGGAGGATATGAGATTTTGCTATTAGGAATTGAGTGTAGTGTCGCTTCCCGCTTGGCTTCTAATAATCCACATGCTATGCTTCAGTGCTTTCAGTAACGGGGGTACATTGGTGTCTGTTTGGTTATTTAATGCTGTCGTTATTTAGAAAAGCCAACCAGGCTAAATATGCCTTCATGTCAAAGGTACCTTGGGTTCCATTTACGTGTGTGAGTCCTCATGATTCCATTGTTTGTAAGTGAGACATTACTGAAAAAGCAGCAATTTGTGTAGCAGGTAGGTCCAGGAAGACGGAACGACAGAAAAGTGAGCAGAATGTATGTGTGGGGGGGTGCACCGCGATATGGCACAAACTGAGGAAGACCACGTGCCCGCCCGGGTGGAGGTGGCCTCTGTCACCACTACGTCTTTGTTGGCTTCCGTTATATACTGTGTCAACCTGCATTATTACAGAGTAATATAAAAGGGTCTCGGAGGCTCCAGCTTGGAAGGTGAACACTGTGTGAGCACGTGGAGACGTAGGATGAAGGTTTATTCATTTCTGTGGTCAAGAGTAAAATTTTGTTATAGAAGCTATTTTAAAGTATGTCAGTGGCTTATTAGGAGTACAATAAATTTGGATAGTTTAGCTTTAAATTTGACTGGAAGCTCTACCATTTTTTAATCAACTAGGGAAAACAGGGAAAGTCACAAAATATTTTCTGCTCTTTCACACTATATGGGAAACACAGATCATGTTTCTTGTGATTGTTTTCAAAATATTATCTTCTTTCATAAAAGTAAAACTATGTCTATTATTGAGAAAGAACCTTATTGTACAATCTGAAATATGATGTAGAAAGACTCCTAAAAGGAAAATGCTAAGTGTCAACTTTGAAGGACTTTTTATGAGAAAATATTCAAATACAGCAGAAAAATTAATTCACAACAAAAAATGGTCCGTATTAAGTAAATTTCCAGTGATATATTACTGTGGCAACCAATTATTTCACTGATTAAATGAAGAAAACATTTCTAAAATATGTAATATTATTTAACAGATTTTGTTATATATGTTTTTAAAATCAAAATCATACTTTTTAACAAAAAGCACGAAGATATTTTTTATAAAAAGACAAATTTAAAGGAAGTTTAGGTTTATGAAAAGTAAAAACAAATACAAAAATGATACCAAGATTTCCCATATACCCTTCACATAGTTTCTTCTAATGTTTGCTATCTAAAAGCAGTACAATCTATCACAAAGGCATCAGGAAAAAGGCATCAATGCAACAGTAGAAATTAATTACCAGATCTTGTCCAAAGTTTTACAGTTGTTCCACTAATACATATTTTGTGGTCCAGGATCTAATCGAGAATCTCACATTGCTATCGGTTTCCTGTCACCTTCATCATCTCCAGGAAGGGACCATTTCTCAAGCTTTGTTTGTCAGTGCTACTTTTTCTGGTAGGAGTTATTTTGTAATTGTCTCATGTTTTCCTCTATTTGGCCTTGCCTAGGAGTTATTATGATTTCATGGAGATTTTACTTGCCACATACTGAACAGTTGAATGCTATATCTTTCCTGCTGTATAACATTAGAAGGTACATGAGGCTGATATACTTCATTCCTGGACATTTTAAACTTTGAATTCTTGGTCAAGGTCACTTTTACTTTTAATCATAAAAGAAATGATAAAATGTTGAAGTCTGTTTTTCATAGTACTTTCAGTAGTACACAGCTTTCTTGTTTAGATGTTATGCTTAATTAAGCCAAATTAAAGAATTATAATTACTAAATTATATATTCTAATAAAGTATTATATGTTAACTTTTATACATCTATTAAGCAATGTTAGTATAAAATAAATTCTTCTGACATTTTTATATTTTGTTGCTATGACTCACTTGGAAAAGGAAAATAATGTCGGTTACATTGTGAAGTCCAAATTCTATTTATACAGCTGAGCATGGAGTGAGTAAAATAATACTGTGACTTATGAAAAATATTTACACAGAAATTTTGTTTGTTGCTGTTTATTAAGATGTGTTTTGAACTAGGATATCCATTTCACTGCTGAAATGTGACTTATAACTGGTAATTTCTTAGGTGTGTTATAACAAATCTATAAAAATTAGATGACATTTTCTTCTGTCTTCTTTGATCCTATTGGGATCTCTTATAAATTTCTTGAAAGTAGCAAAGGAATTATTCCAATGTTTTTCTAGGACATTGATATAGTGCCTCCTGAAAGTGTTTCCTAGACATTTTATTTGAAAACATTTCCTAGATTTGTTGGAGTCTTGTCCAGCTCCTGGAGAAAGTTATCTCTTTGTCTTGCACTTGGAGAGATGGTACCTATTATATCTAGGGAGGAAAGGAATAAAGCAGATTTTTGTTTTCTTCTGAAGAATTTAGATCCTATTTTAATAGTTGGCCTTTCAAGAGCAGAGAAGGAATGAAATGAAAAATATTTTGTTATAACCACTCAGTTCCCACACTGGCACAGTCTTGTATGCATATTTCATAATAATTAGAAATAAGGGATCCATGGCACAAGTCATAATTAAAGAAAGTTAAGGTTGGATTTTTTGAAACAAGATCTCCTACTACTAGTGAGCTAGTGAGCCAGCAATTGTGTAATATACCTCCTTGTTCTCAGATCCCTCCAAAACCAGGCTTGTTGGATGATAACTCTGTGTGTTAAGCACTGAGTAGGCTGTGCATACATTCCTAGCAATGGAAATTTTAGAATAGTTGAGATAGTTGTTTCTAGCAGTTCAGAAATAGTTTCTCTCATGGACCCTCATGAATATCAATCTTCACATTGTAACTTAAAACAGCGGAGGAGAAATTATAGTATATTACTGAGGAGGCAACTGAACTTCTGAATGAAAAAGTGATTTGATGAAAATGATAGTATTACTTGACATAAATCATTAAGATTTCAATCCTATCCTTCCAACCAGATTTTATCAACACTAAGTCTTCTAACAAAATGCTCTTGTCTTTCCGTTATACTACCCTGCTTCTCTTTGTATAAAAGTATTATTATCAGGCTATAAATCCTAGGGTTTTGAAATGATTTTGATATTTAGACCCCTTCAGATGGGATTGAAAGATGTACATGCATTAGGATCGGTGGAATTTACGTCTTGGGCTTCACATAACTCACATATTTTAATTTATTGTTTAGATCATTGTTCTGCATGACAGGGCCACATACCCAGTTGTTATGTCCATATTTTCACTTGTGGGCCTCAAACACAACCCAAAATCCACAAATCAGGACATCAGTCCCATTGCAGAAACTACCAAGTCCAGGAGTGCTTCCTTTCTCAGTGAGTGGCGCTGCCATCTGCTTTGCTGTAAACTCCAGAACCAAGGAGGAAAAACTGACAGCTTTCTCCCTTTGTCATATCCAACATATGTGAACATCTTGGTAATTTGAACTCTTGATCTTTTTTCTAAATAATACTCTTTTTATCTCCATTTCTATCACCCTAAAGTTAGTAACCATTCTCACTGCCTGGACTCTGGCTTCAGTTTCCGGCTTGGACACCAGCACCCATTTTGGCCTTTCTCCAACATAGCTTCCTCTCTGTGGATGAAGAATTTTTTCAAATGCAAATTTGATCACACTTAAAAACACTCCATTTGCTTCTCAGTCTTTGGACAAAGACCAAATCCTTAACATGGCTTTTAAAACCCTGAACCGTTTGGCACCTGCCTAACTTTCCCATATTGCTTCATATCAATCCAAAACAAATCCAAACAGTGCAGGCTGCCTCCAGACAATAACCACTGTCCTTCAGCCAGCCTGGCCTTCTCGTCCTTGGCTGGGTTGGTCTCCATCACACCTCAGGAGTTTAGCAAAACTTGCCCTTGTACTTGACTACTTCACCTGTTCTCCTTTCCCAACAGCTTCCTGACATTTTAACTGATCCCTCCTCATCTACGTCATCTCCTTCCCTTCTTTTGTTCCTTTTCTTGTTTGAGCCCAGTGTGTTTCCCGGGCCTTCTTTCTTGGCCTTGCAGACCTGTCAGTGTTTCCTCTAATAGTTCAGTGGCCCTCACTTCTCACAATCGTAGTTACCACTCACTCTCATGCTCACTGTTTAACACCCATCTTTCTCCCTAGTTCGTAGTCTCTGGAAAGGGAGAAGTGATTTCTTTTGCTTGCTCACACATGTGCCACTCCTCCGCTTCACACCATACCTGAGCACCAGTCCCATGGGGTGAAAGCATGAGCATATGAATGCTTTTCCTGTAGGCTATTTTCATAGAGCTGGAGGAATCCATGTTTCAGTGCAGACAGGTAGACAACTGCTGCTGTTGGGCCAGGCCTGGCAAATTATTTGTCACAAGTAAGAATATGAAACAGTAGAGTGGGTGCTAGCCACATCCTGTCGGAATCAAAAATCAAAAGCCAGAAGACCAGTGAATAAATATTAATGAATAAGACAAGAGGAGATTCTAGACTGAGCTATGGGTTGCAAAAGCAAGTGGTCTGGTGATTAGATCATGAAGCTCCCTGTCATGGGGGCTGCTCAAACTCCTTTATTTTTAATTTTGTAAAGAAAGGATTTTCCATGTTATTTTCCCTTTCGGGTTCTACTAGTTTCTATATGGCAGATTGTTTTGGAAGAAAAATGAATTAATATGGATGGGCTTTATATAGAAGGATTCTTCCTAGTCTAAGGCTAAACTGGATTTCTTAGATTTTTAATTCTAAATTAAAAGTTCCAAATAAAAAGCACATTTGGAATTAATCCTTTCCTTTGATTATGCTCTTAAGTCATTGTTCATTATTTCTACTTAACTCTCCATTGGTTCTTATAATTTCTAAAACAGACAATTCCACTTTTCCCTGATTCCCTTCCAGTCAAC
>PVLD010032846.1:0-14232 GCA_004027595.1 Dinomys branickii
GGGAAAGGAGAAAAGAAAGAGACAGAAATGTATGTATGTATATATGAATATACATATATGCAGGAGGGCTAACATGGTTCTACTATTGTATTATATCACTTAATGCTAAGGAATAATTGATGACGGGTTATTTGATCAATATTGTATGTCTGTATGTATTATCCTGAACACACACTTCGAAGATATCAATATGCAAAGCGGCAACTATTGGTGTTTTTTTGTTTGTTTGTTTTTGTTTTTTGCCTGTTTTGTTTTCTGTCTTTGGATGTTTGGTTTTTGTGTTTTTATGTTGTTGAGAAGATTAATGGTCTGACCAATTTTGCATGTCTGTATATGGGTTCATATATTTACACTTCGAAGATATCAATGGATAAAGCAATAACCACTGTTGAGACCATGTCAACTTGTCTATAGATCAGTTGTGATTGTACTATTTTTTATGCTAATTGGTGTCTGTTTGTTAATATGTTTTTGTACTTTTATTTTTTAAAAAAATAAAAATAAAATCTATTTAAAGGATAAAAAGGAAGATAAAATTCGATAAAAGTAACCCAGCACGGTGGTACATGTCTTTAATCCCAGCGATGAGAGGCTGAGGCAGGAGGATCCAGGAGTTGAGGCTAACCTGGGTCACATAATGAGTTTAAGGCTGGCCTGAACTGTATAACAAGACACTGTCTAAAAAAAAGTTAGGTAAAAGTAACAGAAAATAAACAAGTAAGACAAAAAGAAAAAGAGAGATAAATATGAAAAATTATTCCACATCAAGGTGTTTAGGTGTGTAGTTCTTCTCCAAAACCACGCTGGAAATCCACAGTTGGAATCGCACAGTGACTCACAACTGGGATCTGTTATTTCCACACCCACTTAACAGGCAGTTGCTGTGTGAATGCTGCGTCCTGCTCCACCTTTCCCACTGGGTAGGGTCACTTAATAGTTGTATGCCTCAGGGATGTATTCACTCCAGAGGCTTTTAGGTGTTTGTGCCCTCCTATCTCCAATTAAATTTGTGGCCCATGAGTTTGTGAGGCATCTCACTTGCTCCAGAGTCCACTCTATCCCTACACCCCAAGATATGGCAAGTGTCCAAGCAGAGGCACTCCTCTTGATCATGGCAGATGGGGAAAGCAAAGAGATTGCTGAGATCTGTGCTGCAAAGAAACAGCAAAGGGAACAAAGCAGTCCACTGACGCAATCCCAGCACTTTCAGGCCTGGCCTCTTCAGAAAACCATGTGTGACACTCTTGGTTCTTTGCCGTGTCCTCCACAATGTGGGCTTGTGACTG
This sequence comes from Dinomys branickii, assembly GCA_004027595.1. Taxonomy (NCBI): domain Eukaryota; kingdom Metazoa; phylum Chordata; class Mammalia; order Rodentia; family Dinomyidae; genus Dinomys; species Dinomys branickii. Next base: position 1,287 of record PVLD010032846.1, read on the forward strand.
CATAAACTTAAGTGATCTGTGGCTAGCCCTTCCCCTCCTCACAATTGTCTCATGATCATCTCTTACCCAGTTACTGTGGTAGGTTGACCCCGGAAATCCTGAAATGTGCTTGTTCTGTGACTTCCGATTTCCAGAGTAGCTCAGTCTTAAACAATAAGACAGATGTCAAAATGGCTCCTGATTATTCCACTCCTAAAGTGGCAGATGTGCAGTGGATTTCTTCTCCAAAGCTAGCCTGCCGTGTGGGAGGAGTCACTTTCAGAGTAAAATCCCACATTAAATTTGCGATTTATAATAAGCACGGGTTTTTCCTGAGGCTAGTGCCGCCAGGCTGTTGCTTATCACTCAGGCTGCACCCTCTTGGGGTTTGCCTTGTGCTTGCAGAGCCAAAGTTAGCATTCCAGAACCCCTCTTTCTTTTTTTTCTACCTTGTCTTCTGTTTCTCTGTATATATAAGCTTTCCTATTAGCAATTCCTTAATTCCCAGAACTCTTCTTCTCTTTCCCTTCACTGAGTAGTTATTTTCCAAGTGTCTTGATTCTAGGTGCCAGAGAGACTGTGATCTACTGCCAGCTTCTGCTTTGCTTTCTGCATCTTATATTCTTGGCACACTTCATTTTTTTCAAGTTTTCATTTTTATTAGCACATGTTTGCAGTACATAATGATTACATTCATAGTGGGGATTTGGTACATATACATAATACATCTTAATTCTTTTGATGTCCCCTAGTTTTGGTATACTTCAAAATAAGCCATCGACACTCGCACACTTCTGCTAAAGGCTTTAGCAGGTACATCTTTATTTAACACATGCTCAGTTACATATGAGTTAAAACTCCATTCAGGGACGTGCACCAAAATGAAACATTACCATCACCCCCAAATTCCCTCCTACCTGCACGTGCCTCCTCCTAAAGCAACAACTTAGAGAATTTGTTTTGCTTTGTTTTGTTTTGTTTTGTTTTCGAGACAGGATCTTCCTGTGTAGTTCAACTATCTTTGAACTCATTATGTAGCCCAGTCTGGCCTCAAACTCACAGTGATCCTCCTGCCTCAGCATCCCAAGTGCTGGGATTATAGACATGTATCACCACACCAGGCATAATTTAGCAAAATTTTAAAGGCCATGTGCCAGTGTTGCAGACTCCAGATATTCACATAACTGCAAGTCATACTCCATTGTCTGGACCCCCCCACATCTTAAAGGAGGAGAGGTTTGTTCTGGCTCATAATTTCAGAAGCACTAGTCCATGGTCAGGCTGCTTAAATATGGAAATGGCATGGAAGAAGGGCCTGCTGCAAAGGAAAGCTGCTCATATCATGGTGGCCAGAAAGTAGAGAGTGAAGGGTGGAGTTGGGGAGGGAGATATATGCTTCTGGGCCATGACTGCACCTCTTCCAACCAGTGGATGAATCCACTGAGTACAGTGGATTTTTTTCTTCTGCATCTGGCTTCTTACCATATATATTGCTACATGTTAGCAGTTTGTTCCTTTTCTTTGTCAATTAATATACCATTGGATGTATGTCCCAAGTTTGTTTATCCATTTATTGTTAGAAATGGGCTGTAGTTCTCATGAATCAGGCTTAGTATGGATGTGAGCTCTCCGTGCTATCGGGTGTATAGTTGGGTATAGAAGTCCAAAATCTTAAGCTATTCCCACACCTTGTCCAGAGTGTCTGTACTGCTTCACTCTCCAGTGAGGTGTGGTTGTCATGGCTTGTACACAGATGTCCCCCCAAAGCCTCATGGGGTCCTAGGTGGGACTTTTTGGAGGTGGTTGGATCTAGAGAATGTGATGCTGGTATTAAAGATGTGATGCTAGGATTAAAGATGCCAAGCCCTGAATGTGAGTGCTACCCACCCAAAGGGCAGGTAAACTGGATGGAATATAAGGGTCACAAAGAAGGCTTGCTGCTTCACTGGCTTCTTCCTGGCCTGTTTTTCCACAGACTGTTTCTCCTCTGCAATGCCCCTCTGCCTTGCCACCCTGCCTTGGAACCAGCTGATTATGAGCAAACCTCTCCAAACTGAGAGTCAAATAAACATTTCCTGCTTTCACCCTGGGTGTCAAGTGTTTTGTCTCAGCAATGAGAAAAGTAATTAAGACAGTGGCCATCCTGGTTGGCTCTGTGAATTTCCAGACTATCCATAAGCTCATGCCCTGAAATCTGGTATTTCTCTTCAGCCCTCATGGCTTTCTGCAGTAACAATACCTGAAGCCTATCATCTAGACACTAAGAGTACTTATTGTTATGGGGTCTCTTAGTCCATTTTGTGTTCGTATATCCTGACGCTGGGTAATGTACACAGAAAAGAGGTTTAATTGGCCCACAATATAGTGGTTGTAAAGTCCACACAGAATAATACCAGATTCTGGCCAGAGCCTCTCCCCTGGCTGCCTAATAGTACTGTGAAGAAAGAGCAAAAGAAACAGGCATTAACAGAGAGGGGCAAGAGGAAAGAAGACAGTGAGTGCAAAGAAAGCCAAACTTCTTTATAACCTGCTGTCATTGGATGTCCTAAAGTGACTTTCTTTGTTGCTAAGACATAATACTGGACCCCCCACATCTTAAAGGAGGAGAGGTTTGTTCTGGCTCACAATTTCAGAAGCACTAGTCCATGGTCAGGCTGCTTCAATATGGAAATGGCATGGAAGAAGGGCCTGCTGCAAAGGAAAGCTGCTCATATCATGGTGGCCAGAGAGTAGAGAGTGAAGGGTGGAGTTGGGGAGGGAGATATACACTTCCAGGTCATGACTGCACTTCTTCCAAGCAGTGAATGAATCCACTGAGTACAGTAACCCTAAGACCCAACCACCTTCCAAAATCCCTGGCTCTAAGCACATGAGAGTTTGGGAAGGTGGTCATATTTTATCTAAGCCATAAAACTGGAAGTAGTCCCACAACCTGACCCACTCCTAAAACACAGCACTGATCTATTCTTGAGGGTGGAGCCCTGTAATCTAAACACTTCCCAATAGGCCCCATCTCTGAAAGGTTGTACAACCCCAGCACAGTCATGCTAGCAACCACACTGCCTGCACAAGAACTTTGGGGTAAGACAACATCCAAACCACAGCATCAGATTTTTGCTGCTTCCACATCTCTTCTGTTAGCAAAGTTAGGAGAAAATTATCTCTTTTTAAAAGGGAAAAAAAGTTCCATTTATCTCTCTTTTCATTTCAAAGTTAAGGCTTCAGGGTTTTTATTTAACTCCTTTGACTTTTTAAAGTCTGATCTCTTTTATGGTGAGTGCCCCCTGGGTCTGTGTGCACTAGTGCATGGAGACAGCCAAGCAGCAGTGGCCTTTGAAAGGTTTCCAACCCTTGCTGTTCTAAATAATGCTGCCATGAGAACTCTGTGCCTAAGTCACTCTGTGTGCCCAAGGTACACCTTTGGGATGGGTTCCTAAAAGTGGGCCTATTATGGTTTCGTTCTAAAATATCCCACCCCCAAGTCTCATATATTCGGAGATGGGCTTTTTAAAGGTAATTGGATCATGGCAGCATAATACTCCTCAATAGATTAAGTCACTGATGATTTCACAGTTAAATGTGCTGTTAGGAGTTGGGTCCTAGTTACAGGTGGGTCACTGGGGATGTGGAGATTTGACCTGGAAAGATGTGTTATTGTCCCTGACTCCTCCTCCTCTCTCTCTCCATCTGCTTCCTTACTGCCATGAAGTGAGCAGCTTTCCTCTGCCCTGCATTTACATCATACCGTTTCTGCCATGGAGCCAAAATCATGGACTGAATCCTCTGAAAACTGTGAACCAAAAGAATGCTCTTCCGCTTTAAGTTGTGGGTGTTGGGTATTTTGTTGTAATGAAGGGAAAGTGACTAACACAAGGCCCAAGGGTGACCCATAGACAATTCAACAAGATGTAAGTGGGGGGGGCAGCAGAGTCCTCCATCCCCATAGCTTCCCTCAGGGCCTTCCTGTTGATCCACTGAGATTGTAGTATTAGTCTGATGGATACATTTAATTGTCATTTAAATGTTAATATACCTTTAATTGGCATTTTCCTGACTATGAAAATGATTCAACTGGGACCCTTCCCTCCCCCACCACCACCATCTCCAGAAGTGCCTTAGACTCAGGAAGCCACGATGAGCTATCTGGGTGCCTGGGTCCTCTTGCTTTGCCCCACTTCCCCAACCCCGCCATGTCAGGAACAAATCTGAATCAAAGGAAACCTAGGGAAATTTGAAAATGACAAAAAGAAGAAGCAAAATGCAATCTCAGCCAAACACCCCACCCAGAACAAGTCCAGGAAACATCAACATGGAAGAACAGAACCAGGCGTGGTGGTGCACCCTCTTTAATAAATGGTGCTTTCCACATGCCGAAGAATAAAACTAGACCTACACCTACACCATGCATCAAAATAAAGTCGATATTGCTTAAAGATCTAAATATTAAAACAGAAACACTAGATCTAATGAAAGAAAGTAGATGGAAGTCTTGAAGACATAGGGGTAGGTAGAGAGTTCACGAACAAAAACCAAACTGCATGGGAAATACTTCAAAAAAATCAACAACTGTTATCTCATCTTATTGAAAAGATTTTGCACATCCAAAGAAATCAACAGGGTGAAAAACCCACGAATTGGGAAAAAATTTAGCCAACTCTCCCTCAGACAAAGGGCTCCTGACTAGAATATATAAAGGATTTTTAAAAATCAGGCTCCCAAAATTCAAAGACCCAATACAAAAATAGGCATCTGAGTTTAATATATACTTCTCACATGAAGAAATACAAATGTCAAATAAATATATGAAAAAATGTTCAGCATTATTAGTCATTCAAGAAATGCAAATTAAAACACCAAGATTTCGTCTCACTACAGAAAGAATGGCTATCATCAAGAAATCAATGAATAACAAATGCTGGAGGGACTGTGGGGAAAAAGGAACTCTTCCCACTGTTGGTGGGAGTGTAGAGTGGTACAACCACTGTGGAAATCAGTCTGGAGATTCCTCGGTAAACTAGGATTAGAGGTCCCATTCAACCCAGCTATTCCCCTCCTGGGTATTTTTCCAGAAGAAGTGAAAGCATCATACCACAGTGATACATGTGCACTCATGTTTATAGCAGCACAATTTGTAATAGCTAAATCTTGGAAACAACCCAAATGTCTATCAACTGAAAAATGGATAAAAAAGATGTGGTATTTTTATACAAGGGAGTATAACAGCTATAAAGAAAGATAAACTAGAGGCTTTAATAGGTAAATGGATGCAACTAGAGACCATACTCATAAGTGAAATAAATCAGATTCACATGTGTAAACATCATATTTCCTCCCTACTATAAGAATCTGAAAGAGTAAATAAAATCTGAAAGGTACAGTAGATATTGTAAAAGGGAAAAGAAACTGCTCAAATAGAAAGGAGCAACTGAGATTAAGGAGAGGAGAGGAAAAAGAAGGCAGTGTAAAAAATATGTATATATATACACAGAATAGCTAGGATAATGGTATTACTAATACCTGTTGGTTTGTTGAAAGGAACTGTTAATGTATAATGGTTTGATCAATCTGGCATGCCTGTATCTGATTATATGTGCAACCATTTTGAAGATAACATTATGTAATGTAACAATCATTGTTACTATCCTATCACGACATTTTGAAATTCTGAATCATGTCTATTGTTCTCTATGGTGTTTTGTTTATGTATTTGTTTTTGTTATTTGGGTTTTTTTAATGAAAAACAAAATTTATATGTATATATAAGGATAGCTGGGATAGGTGTATTGCTGATGTCTGTGGTTTATTGAAAGGAACAGTCGATGCTTAAAATTTTCTTTTTTCTTAACCAGTTTTGCATGCTTTAATTGGGTAATCAGAATGCCTGATCTGAAAACAACAATATGCAGTGTAAGAACTATTGTTGGACTCCTATCATCTTGTATAGTGAAGCTCTGCTTCATTTCCAGTGCTGTTTTTTTTTATTACTTGTTACTGTCTTTGATTGTTTGATCTATCTTACATTCTTATGTCTGGTGGCCTGAGCAACTTTGTCAAAGATAACTATATGCAATGTAGCAATCGTTGTTCACTCCTATCATTTTGTTTTGAGGTCATGTGTCGTTTTTGTTGTTTTTGTATTGTTTTGATTTTGTCTTCATTGTTGTTTTGTTAGTTTTTTTAATTTTTAAAATAAAAAAAGTAAATGATTAAGCTTCTTTCCATAAAGAGATATTTATATGGATTTTCCTGAAAATTATCTTTTCCTGTTTTCCAATTCTTCTAAACCCCCACTGCCACCAAGATTTTTTAAAGCTCTTAATGTATTGAGAGAAATTAGCCCTTAACTTTCTTTTTTTTTAAATTTTATTTTAAAGACAAAAGAATGGAGACATATGAACCAGAATAAGCCATAAACAATACAGAAAATACAAAATTATACAGAATATAGTAGGGAATTAGCACTGGATGTTGTATTACATAATGTTATCTTCACATTAGTTAACACAAAAACATTAAAGGAAATACCAAATTATAGAGAGGATAGTAGGGAATTAGCACTGGATGCTGTATAATATAAAGTTATCTTCACTTCTGTTAATACAAAAACAATTGAGGAAATACAAGATTATAGAGAACATAGAAGTGAATTAGCTCTGGATGCTGTCCTACATAATGTTACCTTCACCTTTGTTATTCAGTTACACAGATGATGGCCCATTTGATCATTCAATTTTTCTCCTCCCTCATCTCCGTTGCCCTACCACTCAATCAGTCATCTTCCCTGTGATAATAACTGTATTCCTGGGTTTATCTATACCCCTGGACTCTCGCCTTGGGAAGAGATATAGCTGCCTCAGACTATACTATAACATACATGGGTGTATACAAACTGCCATGGTCGGAGGTGGAAAAGCACGTATGCTCACAGTGGACTCCCTGGCTCCACCCTGTCACCGTGCTATGGGTAGGAGCGGGTCCAGTCTGTGAGGTGCCCTTAGTGGGGCCCTCAGCAGAGCAGCCGCGGGGCCCTCAGCAGAGCAGCCGCGGGGCCCACAGTGGAGCAGCCGCGGGGCCCACTGTGGAGCAGCCACAGTAGCCCTTAACTTTCAAATCCCAATTTTCTCTTGCTTTGTCATTTGTCTTTTGATCTTTCTCCCTTTCTTTTTCCTTCTTTTTCTTATTGCTTTGTCCTTTCTTCCCTTCTTTCCTCTCCCTCCTTTCTATCTTTCTGTCTTTTGTTTGCTACTGTTGCTGCTAATGTTCATGTTTTCCTCCTATACATCGGTCATAAAAGGCCTGGGGTTCATGTAAGGGGAAGGTGGGTAGTACTGTCAGGACTGAGGCCTACCCCCTTTGAGGGAGTCTGGGCTTCTTTCTGCTTTTGGCTGATATAGTAGAGCGGCTGCAGACTCTTTGGTCAGAGCTCTCTGCTGCGAGGAAGGTGGTTGACCTAGTGCCTGAGTGGGGTCCCCAAGTTCCTTTCTTTCCTCTTACTTCTCCCAGTCTCAGTGGACATCAGAGATCCTGGGTGCCTCTCTCTGGGTCAGCAGCCTTCAGTTCTTCCCAGGAAGTGAGTCTTGCCTGGTGGCAAAAGCGCCTCCTTGTTCCCCCTGCCTCTACCGCCAGTGCTTTGAAATGGCACCCGCACCCAGGGGTCCCACTAATGTAAGAAAAATATAACTGCTGACCTGCTAGATATCAGATGTGCTGAGTTTATGTCCCCCAAATATCATAAAATTAATTCCAAGGGGCAATTAAGGTTAAAGGTTAATTAAGAGAAAGCTCTTGAGAGAAAGACAGAAGGGGTCCCACAAGGGGTGGCCACTGAGGCCCTTTGTTAGGGATAATTTGTACAGCAAAGTCACAACACAGTACAAAGTGAATCAAGCTACGATCAGTGTATTACAAGTGTAGCCACTGAGCTATATTGATCCAACAGAAAATGAGTCACACAGTAGAGATATATGAAAAGAACAAAGGTATTCTGGGGAAGGAAGGGAAGTACCAGTTTGGGTGTTCTGGTCACACACCTGTGTGTGTGATGCCTATCTGGGCCCATTGGACCAGGTGGTACTAATTACAGTATAATCTCAAATTACTCTTTATCTTGCAGATTTAGCTATTGCACCTCCATCCTGAGGCCTAGCTCTCTTCAGATTTGCCTCTAGTCACAATTCTGATGTCTTTATTTTTTATGCTGACTTCCTTAAGGGCCCAGTCCCTCTCTGACAATATATTAATTTCCATCTGAAATAACTGTCTATAATACCATGTCTGAACATTCATTTCCCACTTGCTAACAGCTAGGTCAGTGTCTGGCAGGCGTGAACTTGACACTGAGCCTCCTCCTGACAGTAGCTGGAGGTTCCAGTGCGGACCCAGACAACAGGATCCCTCCAGCCAGAGGTGAAGTAGGGTGGTGGGAATCCAAGCTTAGGAAGGTACTGAGGAGACAGAGGCACTCCCAGGAACCCCAAGCAGGTGTGGAAGAGCATAAGAATTCCGTGGTGCCCTTTATACCCTCCCAGAGGTCAGGCATGGGTATGCAGGAAGCTTGCCAGATTTCCCTAGTGATAGAACCGAGACCCACACGGAACAGAACAGACCTTTTGACATGACAGAAGTCTTTATTGTGGGGGTTGTAGCAGGCTGTCTAGTGGACCAAGGCAGCCCCCAAGCTGAGCAAAGCATGGGCTTTTAAACTCTTTTTCAGGGTGGGTGTCAGCGGGCCAGAACAGCCCAAGTAGGGGTGTGGGTGGGGTGGTGGTGTCCACAGGTCAGATCAACCCAAGTGGGGGAAGGGTGGGCCAGAACAGCCCACGCAAGGTGAGTTCATCAGAGTCCTGCCAAATCAGATGAGGGTGGGGTTGGTTTTTGTGGCCGAGGGGAACTGAAGTGGAACAGGTAAGGGAAGAGAAATAGTTAAAGTTTTCCCATGAGGGGGCTGGCTGCCTTGTGACTTATCATTCCAAACTTGATCTAATAAGAACAAGGACAGCGGGTCTTGTCAGTATCTGTTTCCTGCTGAGGAGGGGCGTAGTTATTTTGTCTGGGTCGTCAGTCAGGGGCGGCTAAAATTGGAAATCTGAAAGAAGCATAAGGTTAAAATTTTGGGTTGTTAATTTTTGGACCGTGTTTTGAATGAAGGGGAAAATGTAGGGTGCTGCAAGGAGGAGAGCACAAATGGCAGCAAGGGGCCCCAACATGGGAGAAGCCAATGAAGGAGGCTTGTCTAGATACTTGGCATGGGAGAGGAGAATTCGTTGTTGAAGTGTTGGGCTTGATTTTTAAGTTGCTGGATTTTTTTCATGGACAAGCCCCGACTGATTAGCATAGATGCAGCATTCTTTGAGAGCAACCGAGGTTGCAAGGCTAGAGGCTCTCTGAGCTCATGCCAAGACCAATGTTCCCAGGATCACCCTGATGGAGACACTATGTCAGAAGTGCTCAGGTGGGTAGAGGAATCAGTTGGTGTAGATCTGTAGAATGGAGAGAAAGATAACTGGGAGGCAGGTCATGTTGGAGGGGTAGCAGGGATAAAGAGAAGAGTTTCATAGGAAGAAGTGAGGGTGATGGAGGGAAGAACTGGAGTCTGATTGCAGGGAAGGAAGCTAGGGGAGCTGTTTGATCCATAGCAGGTGAGGTTAGTCCCAGGGTGGGGAGATAAAGCCAGGGGGTCTGACAAAGTGGGAGTTGGTTTGTGCACGGGGTGGTTACTGGGATGAACCTGCAGAGGAGCTAAGTTTTTGCTAGGTTTTGGTGAACATTGATCTGCATAGGATTGGAGGAGGTGACAGGAGAGAAGAGGCAAGTAATTAGCGAGAGGGCTTGGAGCAGCAGGGAGAAGCTGGAGGAGAAAAGGCCGTCCGTACATGAGTTTAAAGGGGCTGAGGCCAGAGGGTTGACAGGCGCGGGGGGCAATGTGAAGCCGAGTCAGGGCCATGGGCAGGAGGGATGGCCATGACTGCTGAGTCTCTATTGAGAGCTTAGAGATGCACCTTAAGGAGATGGTTAGCACCTGAAGACTGAGGGTGGTAGGGAGTGTGCAGGGACCAGTGGATGTTGAGGGCCTGTGAAACTTGTTGGGTGACTTTGGAAATGAATCCCAGTCTATTGTTTGACTGAATGGAACGGGACAGGCCAAAATGGAGAATGATTTCTGTGAGAAGGATTTGTGTGATGGTGTCTACTGTTTCATGTGAGATGAGAAAGGTTTTTAATTATCCTGTGAATGTGTCCACCCAGGTGAGGATGTATTGGAGATTTTTATGCCTGGGCATGTGAGTAAAGTTAATTTGTCAGTCTTCTCCTGGTAGTGTTCCCCTAAACTGGTGTGGGGAAAAGTGAAGGGAGGTCAAAGAGAGCCTTGTGGGTTTTTTTTTGGAGCATACTGTGCATCGTGAGGAGATATTCTGCAGTGAGCAGGTTAGGCCAGGATAGAAGATGATGAGTTCTAGGAGTCTTTTTAGCGGTCTCCAGCCTATGTGTAGAGAGTTACATAGTTGGCTAAGGAACTGTTGGGCATGGTGAGAGGGTGTTGGGGAGAACCCTCAACCCCAACAACCGTGATCTTTGATGGGAATATTTGATGAGAAAAGCTGGAGAGAATGGACCAGGAAGCCTCTGTATCAATGAAGAAGAAAATTGACTTACCTGCCACCTGGACTTTTACCCTGGGCTCCTCAGATGACAGCAGGATATCGTTTGCCTCCTCAGTGGGGGTTTGGAGTCCCAGGCTCGATCAGTCCTCTCTGGCCAAACCAAGCAGGTCTGTCAGGGACGGCTGAGATCGGGGCTGTTGAGCGGGGTCAGAGGTCCCCTCCCATTGTAGGAAGGGGCATTCTACCTTCCAGTGCCCTGCTTGTCCACTTCTGAAGGAGGGTCTTGGAGGCTGCTTGTTGGTTGGGAGCCAAGCAGACTGTTTGGGGGCTTGAGGTTTGAGAGATGCTGCAAGGAGTTGGCATTTTTGTTTGATGGGGGCAAGTTTTTAAAGACCTTAAGAGCCAGGTTTAAAAGTTCATGGAAGGGGAGGGTGGGTCCTCCTCAAGGTGTTTCTAATGTCAAGGGGCCAACTGAGAGATGAAGGAGGTGTTGAGGACGAGTTGGCCCTCTGTCCTGTTCCCCCAGGGAAGTGGGGGGTGGTGTCTGATTCATGCGTTGTGTCTCATCTACATGGGTCTGGGTGGCTAGCTAGACAGTTTCTTTTTCCTCTGGGGTGAGGGTGGATGAGAGAAGAGTGTAGAGGTCATTCCATTTGGTATACCTGGGTCAGGTATTGGAACTCTTTGATATACGAGGAAGAGGTCAGAAATGAAAGAGCTGAGATGCTTTTTGAGTTGTGAAAGATCGGGGAGACACCAACGTTGGTGCACATACATGAGTCCCTCTGCTCCTGTGTTTTGGTTGATACATTGCGTCAACTTCGGAAGTCTAGAGGGTTGGCTGAGTGACTCAGCAGGAAGCCAGGGTGCTTACTTTGTACACAGCCTGAGCATGTAGAAGAGGAGGGTATGGGGATTGTGTGAGAGCTACACTCCCCCTGGGTGGGGATAGCCTGTTTACAATGTAAGGGAGGTAGAAAGAGGCTGCTTGCAGCCATTCCTCCCTTTTGCTGGGTGTTTTGCTGTGCTCTACTGCCATGAACGTTTGCCCTCTGCCATGTGCCACTCTGCCTCAGAAACAGCCAAGTATGGACTGAAAACTTCACAAACTGTAAGCTAAATAAACCTTTCCTTCCTTCATTTGGGGTGTTGGGTATTTTGTCTCAGCAATAAGAAAAAAGTAACTAAGACAGAATTTGGTACCAGAGGAGTGTGGTCCTTGTTGTGACTATACCAGACCATGTGGTTCAAGAGTCTTTGGAAATGGCTTGTGGAAGAGTTTAAAAAGGTTCAAAGACGTCCCTTGAAAGAGATACACTAGAACACCTTTGACTGTTCTCTCAGGGAGATTCTGGTCACAGCTTAGAAGACCAAAAGGCTGATAGAAATCGTGCCAGAAGGACTTCCGGGAAGATGGCGACCGGGTAGGCAGCAGAGAGAGAACCTCCCAGAGGATTACCACCCAAACAATGAAATATAGCAATATGAAGACAGAAATGAGAACTTCCGGGAAGAAGACGACAAGCCAAGAGACCGAGTGCGGAGGGAAGAACGGCTTCAGCTCCTGAACCCGACAGACAACGCACTACTGGGACAAACTGCGCCAAACCAGGCAGCGCTCCGGGATCCCGCTCAGAACCCCACCCCCGCAGCCGGCACTGCGCGAACTGGAGCAACAGCAACCGGCCGGCGGGATTTCTGAGTCGGGGAAAATCTCCATCCAGGGAAAAACATCTGAACGGCACTCCTGTCTGCACGATCACAGGGTGAGTTAAGTGCACGCTCTAACCGGTTTTTCCTGAATCGGGAAGAAGCTCAGCCCAGCAAGAGACATCAAAGCAGCTTTAAGGACTGCGGGATCTCCCGGGTGGGAAGACCTACTTAGGTGCCCCAACGGGTTTTGCGAGGGGGGAAGGAGCTCCACCCAGGGAGGAACACCTGAGTGGCCTATCTGCAAGAATCCTGGGGTGGCGAGCTGTTTATTCGCCCCGGCCAGGTCTTGGGGTAGGGAGTAGAAGCGGAAATCTCAGCAGACAGCTTAAGGGACATTCTCCCAAAGAGAAGTAACCATTGGAGCAGCCTCTGCAGCAGACCCTTGCCTGCTGAACTGTCTGTGGAATTTATAGCTCCACATTTTGAATCTGATACCCAAAAATGGGAAAACAGAGGAACAAAACGCAGTCTCAAAACTCAACCCCACCCAGAACAAGTTTTGAATGTGAAGATACAGGGGAACCAGGAAACCTCATAACTTCAAGTTATGAAACGATTGCATCCGAAATAAAACATCTCCAACAGGCCATGAAAGAGCTCAAAGCAGAAATAACCCACATACCCGCAATGATTTCTCAGATAAAAAATGAGCT
>PVLD010032847.1:0-14231 GCA_004027595.1 Dinomys branickii
AAGCAGAACCTCCTCTGGAGGAGGGGATCGCAGATCTGACATGGCGCAGTTGGAGGGAGACGAGATAGAGAGGGAGGAGGTTGCCGCTCCAAGCACACCCCTGGCCCACGCCCTCATTTCAGCATTCGTAGCTTCAGCTTCGGAGACCCATTGCCCAGCTGCAAGGGGTGGGGAACGGTAATGCTGGAGCCACATGGTCTGGACCCGCCCCCAGCCATAGCACGACGACAGGGTGGAGCCGGGCGGTCCGCTGTGAGCATATGTGCTCTCCCACCTCCAACCATGGCAGTTTGTATACACCCCTGTATGTTATAGTATAGTCTGAGGCAGCTATATCTCTTCCCAAGGTGAGAGTCCAAGGATATAGATAAACCCAGGAGTACAGTTATTATCACAAGGAAGATAACTGATTGAGTGGTAGAGCAACGGAGATGAGGGAGGAGAAAAAACGAACTGATCAAAAGGGCCATCATCTGTGTAACCTGAGTAACAAAGATGAAGGTAACATTATGTAGGACAGCATCCAGAGCTAATTCCCTTCTATGTTCTCTATAATTCTGTATTTCCTCAGTTGTTTTTGTATTAGCAGAAATGAATATAACTTTATATTATACAGCATCCAGTGCAAATTCCCTACTATCTTATCTATAATTTGGTATTTCCTTTAATGTTTTTGTGTTAACTAATGGGAAGATAACTATGTAATACAACATCCAGTTCTAATTCCCTACTATATTCTGTATAACTTTGTATTTTCTTTATTGTTTATGGCTTTTCTGGTTCATATGTCTCCATTCTTTTGTCTTTAAAATAAAATTAAAAAAAAAAAAAGAAATATTCAGTTTAGTTAAAGAGAACAAGGAAAAAAACCCATAACTTAAAAAAGTAGAGCTGAAGTCATCAAGAGGGTCTGGGTGGGAGAGGAAGCTGAGGAAAGCCAAGCCCAGAGTGCCCATCACACTGGACTCCCTTTTTCCTGTATTTGACATGACCGCTAAGAACTCAGTGCTTGTGCATGGGAGATGAATACTAATCAGATATTTGTAATCTGTGGCTACAGTCTCCTGACCAGGTTCCTTTGCAACTCTCTCAGCCAGTAGTCTTTGTCTTCCTGCCTACGTTTCAGGTGGTGCTCCTGGAAGTCCTGGTGCAGCGTGGAATCAGCTGCCAGTGAAGCATGGGCTCTGCTGTTCAGGGCAGGAGACAAAAGTGATAGAAGCTGGAATTGGTCTGCTGAGCAAAGACATTTTTTTTTTAAAGCAAGAGGCTGTGGAATTGGGGGAGGGGAATTTGATTAAAGGAAGAAAACCTTCTGTGACCAAGGCAACCAGAAGGCCCCCCAAAAAACCTGTGGGAGCTTGAGGAAAGAGACATGAAGAAGTTCTGCAGATTTGTTACATCAAGATGTTAATGTTTTTAATCAAGGTTCCTAGGTGACCCTTATGCAATTAACTCATGGTCCAGTTGTCCTATTATGTATCTTTGTGCATTCTCTTCTCTTTCCCTGACTTGCACCACTAAATGTGAGAAGTGGTTATGAGCTGTTACATTCAGCATTAATTTAATCCTAGTGCTCAATTCGTTTCTTTCTCTTTTGTAGCTAAGTGAAAAAAGGAGGAAGTTATTTCAATCAAGGTTTTATCCTTTTGAGAGAAAAGGGAATAATTTAAATACATGGAGCATGGTATTTCTAAAACCAGGGCAAGTAGCCTAATAAAAGAATACTAACCATATGAACTAACCTACATTTCATTCTCCTTGCCAGGTGCAACTTATCGGAGCTGAATAGCTTTGTAGATCAATGTTCAGTCAAGTGGATACAGGAACGTGATTACACAAGTGCTGTTTTAGGAAATTAAAATTTCAGGAGCATAACTTTCCAATTCCATAACATGCCTTAATAATTTTAAACACTGCATTTGGGATTGCCTGAATTTAAAAACAGGCAAATTAGTTTTCACCCTAGACTTCAAGCTCAAAATAATAGAGTAAATAGATAAAAAAAAAAACCTCTACAACATGGTTTTTATCAGAAGAAGCATTAAATTTAACTTGCTCTGTAACATTATTAAAGTATTTTATATTACATTCTCCCACTCTCATCCAGTACTAGTTAAATTTTACTCGCCAATTAATTTTTAGGGTTTTGTCCCTTAGCAGACCTGTGGTTAGTTGCGTACTATCTATGATTCCTCAGGGAAAACATGTTTCACTAATGGAATAGCATGCTCTAGATGTAGCCAGCACACATGGGACTCAGACACTCACAGAAAAATAATTCGTTGGGTTGGATTTTCAGGATTAGAGTTGAATGACTAGGGCTGGATTTACAACACCAGGACCTTTAGTTAAAGTTTTAAAGTTTAAGTTTTCCAGCACAGGAGCAATATTCTTAAGATTAGAAACAAGGAATCTGTGGCAGTCTACTATTCTCTCCAGCATGTCTAGGAAAGCTGACTAATTTGCTGGTTTCTAAGTAAATTTTTGAAGATGTTTCACTTTTCAGCTGTTTGATTTTGTCAACTACAGTATGAAATGAGAAGGCAAGGTGAAAGATGGCTCTTGGTGATATGTGCTGTTTTTCATGATCTTAATCACTCTGTTTTGAATGCTTTTTCAAGAAACACAGTGCTGTATTTGTACCGTGTGTATACATTCCTTCAGCTTTTTTCCTCATTGCCAGTAGAAATTTATGAATCAGCCTTTCTAAATTTTAGGACGTCATCTGTGGCTATACCTTGGAGAGAATCCCTAGGTGATCCAGACCTATTTAGAAATCCTTAACTTTGACACTTGACTGTAAAGAAGAGGTGGAAAGAATTGGTGAAATGCTCATCATTTCTCATTGTGAAGTATGTGCATCAGGCATAAAATTACTTTATCCCAAAGAAATTTAGTTCTAATCCCAGAATGAGAGCAGACAAGAAGCCATATCCATGCAAGAAACTAGATTTAGGTTGTGTCAGAAATAAAGTTTAACAAATCGTGACCATCCATTCAATAATTCTAAATATATTAATGCCAGGGTGATCTTAGGTAGATTCTAAAATTATCTCACTAGTTTGTGTGATTATGTCAAATTAAAAGACTATGAATCCAAACATCTGAAGTTCCAGCATGAAGAATATAGCTAATATAAATATAAGAATAATGAAGTCAATACAATTTGTTGAAAATATTATTAAACTTCAGTAGCAACCCTCACCTGTAATCACAATGAACTACATGGCATTTGGACTTGTAAATTATAAAGGACATTTTGGTTTTTTCTATCAAATTGGAAATATTTAGGTTATAGAAATAGAGTCCTGTTAATATTTATTCAATGAGATAAACGTGCACATCTTGTAACAAATAAAATGTGCACTTTGGGCACATTCACAGAATTGTTGAGTCAGGGATATAGCTCAGTGGCACAAGCACCTGCCTGGCAAGTGTAAGGTCCTGAGTTTGAGTCTTAATACAAAAAAACAAAAAAGAATAGTTGAATCAGTTTTATTCTTTGGTAAGCTGTCTGTATTTTTATCAATCCTGATACAGCTTCTCCTTGTTTTAACTTTTCCTCCCACCTCACTCTAAATGCTAATTCTTCAAAATCTAAAAATCTAAGTATTCTGAGAGTGTCTAGCCTAGGTATCTGCAGGTAAAAAATATTTTTCTTTCCTAACTAGCATTATCCCAGGCTCACACTGTAGCATTACTAATATTTTTGTTGTTTCATTAGTAAACACTTTGCTGCTTGTTTCTCTTAATCATTTGCTCAAGGAAAAGAATTGTGATATCTGATATCTCGAGTATGAACTACCAGGCGGGCACTGACACTCTATTCTCCTGCAGGTGTATCAACTCTGCGTGAGGGTGGTAGTCTTTATTCAGTTTCCACACAGAGGAACTCTTCTGTGTGCCACTGATCCTCTAATGAGGTATGTAGTACCAGCTTGCTGACTAGACAGGGTTTTAGTGTGTGGTTTAGCAAAATACACAGACTACCTACCAGAAAGCATAAACTAAATATTTTTTTCTGATGATGGTTGTAATTCATCATTTGCCACTGGATCATGAAAACACAGTACTTTGATAGATAATGAAGTAGTTTCGTATTGACCTGTCTTCTCAAACTTTCAAAAGTGCAGAAAGAGAGAGAAGGCAACAAGCAACCTGTTATTTTGTTTATGTGTTTTTATGGTGTGTGGAAGTTGGAGCACAGCAGAGACAGTTCATTCCTGCTTCACCATGTGAAGGAGAAACTGCAACTAGGGGAAACTTGAATAATGGTATGAACCAAAGAGGCTACAATTGTCTGAAGACTTTTTCACTTACAGGACATGATTTGAAGGCTGGACTCAGATGGCTTTATCAGTTGACTTCTGACTCACCTCCACGTGGCTGAGCTCAGGGTGGCAGTTTGTGGGTAGTGAAATTGATGACATGGTGGCTCTGGCTTTATGAATATATATTCCAGAAAAAAAAATGGTAGTTTCATGAACTTTTGGAAATCACTTCTGTTATACTGGTCAGCCCTCTCTTGAGGCTCCCTAGATTTAAAGGGAAATGAGTAGACTTCATTTCTTGATGTTGAAGAATTCTGGCCTTCTAGGATGAAAATACCCTAGAAAGAACGTTTTTCTTTCCCAACAGCTTTGTTCAGGTGTTGTAGGCAGTGCTCGACTTGCTACTCCGTGACTCCTAAGTGACTGCTTCCACACACAGGCTCATCTTCTAAGCATGTACGGTCAGAGCTTCACTAACAGGAGATAGTGAAGAACTAAATTTTGCTGAGCTCTAACCTATGTATGTAATTTTTAACCTCACCAAACTCATATCAGACCTAGACACCTCTCTTCTCTGGGATAAAACCTTCCTTAGAATTCTGAGAACGTCTCTTTCCAAGGAGATTTTGAAGAGCATTTCACTTGTTGCTCAGTTTCCTCTAATGCTGTATATTTCTGAGTAGCTGAATATGTCTAACCGCTACCCTGAAAACCATTTCTCAGAGCTCTTGCCCATTCTTGAGACAAAGCAATTCAGGTCCAGAGGACAGGAAAGAACTCACATTTCTGTGACTGTGTTAACTTCTAATGAACATTAAAATAAAAATATTTGAATATCTAGCTATCAGTGTTTTATGGGAAGGTACAGGGCTTTCCAAGAAAAAGAACAGAGACCGTGTCCTTAAAGAAAGGCAGACAACCACACGCGCCCTCTCAGAAGTGTACGTTCTCTTGAGAAACAGGTGAAAGCAAACAGGGTAAGTAATTTATAACTAGGTAGCACCATACTGAACAGGCAGCTGCACTACAGTGCTTGAACAATTAGATCCAGGTAGTGTGGACAGAGATGCTTAGTGGTGAAAGTGAATCTTAAGAAGAAGAAACAGATTTCCTGGTGACAAAATGGAGAAGGAAACCCAGAGTTTTTCTAGGTTTCTAAGTGGTTGAAATATTTTGAGGTCCACTTTCAAAGATGTCTGTTTTTCTTGACCAAATTAAACCTTTGTATCTAATTCTAACTGCCTGGAAGTATTTCCTAGATATTATATTCCCTTTCACCAACTCTTATCAGCTGCCAGAATCATAATTTCATTAAAGCTTCACCAGCTTGGTGTCTTCAGCAGAATCTAAAACCATTGCTTCCATTTAGTAGGCGCTGGGTACATTTTAATGAAATTGGCTTACCTGGGGCAGATTTAGACCTTGATATCTTAGGACTAACTCACACTTTCCTAGGTTCCCACTGCCCGAGCTCCTGAGGACTTCCCTGGGGCTATTCTTAGGTCTCTTGTAAAGCAGATCCTTTCCACAAGACAATGATGTTCATTGAAAGTCTGTCCAGCTGATTTCATCGGGTAGCCATGCTATGCTATTTATGCTCTATTATTTGCGGGAATACGAACACATGTTGAGTGAGCCCAGGGCCTAAACCAAACATAATATATGTACACACAGACACATATACTTCTGAAATAGTTTTTGAAAATAAAAAAAGGTCTTATCTAAGTTTCATAATTATTTTTCCCTCTCCCCCATTTTAACACATTTTGTTTTTTGTTATCTTCTCTTATTCCCCTTGGAAATGTTTTAGGCTTCAGGCCTTGCTGCTTCTCCTTGCTCATATGCATTTTGTACATGCCTAATACCAAGGCTTATGTCATTCTCAGGAAGGCAAAGGCAGGACAAGCCCATGGAAACCCCACTGGTTGGCCAAAGCTAGTCCAAGCGCTTTTTGCCAAGACATTCTGCTGCACCCACGAAAAGCCCTGGAGGGACAGTTTTCCTTTGAGCTGGGTGCTAACAGGGTTATCAGAAAAACCTCACAGCAAAGACTCTAAATATGACACTAGAAATCCTCACAATGGAGTCAAAACAAAACAGAAAGTGATCCTGTTCTGGTAACCTTAGCTCTGCCCAGGTCACCCACTTGCCTCACTGGTTTTGTTGATGCAAGCATAATCCAACACAGATTGCAAAGGATCTCCAGGCCCAGGGGTAGGGGATTATATAACCAACGTGGGGTGGTGTCAGGCTTATCACAGGCTGATAACTAACAATTCACAGGTACTCAGCTTGGTCTAAAATACCTGGAGGCAGAATAAAACAGCGTGAAATTTCACACAGTCAAGTGTACTTAGTTTATTAAGATTTACTTTCCAGGTAAAATGTATACTTCATTCCTTACTACTTAATACTTCTTTTTCCAGTTGCACATCTAATCTCTGTCAAGGATGATGAATGGTTCAGGAAACGATGCAGGTAATAAAAATCCTAGAATGGAGGGAATGTTCACAAAGATAAAACAGCCAGCAATTGTGAATTAGCAAACTCACCTCCAAATCTAAATTATATAACCTCAGCGTACAAAAGCAACAGAAGATACAGAGCCAAACTTTTAAACAGAAAAAGTAAAACTTATATTTCAATAGGCAATGGAATCATTTATTTGAGATGCAAGAGAAGCATCAACTCTGGAGCCAGCACTTGGAATAAAGAGTGCTTAGTTCTGGGACTCTCTGTGAAAAGGCCCTGGGTTTCAGATTGTGTCAAAAGGGGAAAAGTTATTAGAAATGCTTCCCATTCTCTACTATTTACCCACCCACTTATCTGTCCTGTGGTTTAAGGATGCCATAGAAAAGAGTACACAAGCGAGAACTGGCCCAGATCTGGTCCCTCTCAAGGATTCAGAAGAGCCTGCATTTTATCGGGTTTTTACTAGTTCAAAGAAGGCTCAGAAGGCTCACTCCAGATCCAGGCTCCTGCAAAATCTGAAGTGATCAAAGGCCGAGTACATGTCCTTGCTCCTTAAGCACATACATCTCCTCTTGACAATGGGCCAGAGCCAGCTGTCTTCTGGAAAACTTAAGAGAATGCTTGAGTAGAGATGACTGAATTACAAACTAGGGGAATTATTCTGACCAAAATAACACCTTGCAGTATATTATTGCTAATAACAGTGATGTACGTGTAGAGAGTCTTGTCCATTTCTAAGACATTATCTTGTCTATTACCTTAACTGGTCAAGCCAAACCACTTTGGAAAGTTGATAAAGAACACATCCCCATTTTATAGAGCAATTCTTTGAGGCTCTAAAAGACTAAATCATTTTTGAAAGAGAAATTAGAAGGTGTATAGCCCAATGTACTTTCCATGAAAGGATTTTATGACTCTCCCCCAAATGTACTCCTTGTAACATGGTTGTTGTAGGTAAAATACTGACCCCCTCAGGGTTCCCCATACCCTAGTCCCTGAATCCAGCAAACATGTTACCTTACCCTGCACAGAGCTGTTACAAGTGTGGATGGAACTAAGGTGGGTAATTAGGTTACCTGAAAATAGGGAGATTTTTCCAGATTGCTGGGGCAGACCCGCTGTCATCACAAGGGAAGATGGAGGTAGAGGAGGTGGTGCCATGAGAGATGAACATGACTGGCTGCTGTTGGCTTTGAACAAAGAGTAAGGGGCCTGGAGCTGAGATTCTAGGGGCTGGGGAAGTCCCAGCAATGAGCTCTCTCCCAGTGCTCCCAGGGGAGAAAGCAGACCCCTTGATCTTAGCCCTCAGAGACCTGAGTCTGACTTCCGCCTATGGAGCCGGAAGACAGCGTTTCTGTCTATTGTGTTGCTAGATTTGTGAAAATCTGTTACAAGAGAATACACTAGTGCTGGGGCATATTCTCTTAACAAAAAGCTTGTAAAGCAGTGCTACGTTAAGTGAGCAGGAACTAGCTCTTACTGCTGAGGTGGCACATACCTGTAATCCTACTGTTCTGGAAGGCTGAGGCAGGAGGATTTTAAGTTTTAACTCAGCTTGCATAACTTAAGGAATTAGCTGTCTCAAAAGAATGAATATGTAATATATAATCTGGGGATCCATATACATACACATATACATACACATATACATAGTAGTCTGGGGATATAGCCCAATGCATATACGCATACACATGCATGTACACATGCTCTCTCTCTCTCTCTCTCTCTCTCTCTCTCTCTCACATACACACACACACACACACACACACACACACACACACAGCAGCTGCTCTTCTAAAAATAAAAGCCTTATTAATTTTGGCCACTTTGTATTTGTAGATACCCCCCCAGACCTGATTTCTAACTGCATGGTACCTTAGTTGCTTTTCTCTCACTGCTGAGACAAAGGAGAGACAAAATATCGAACACACAAAGTTAGAGGGGGGAAAGGTTTACTTAGATCACAGTTTGTAATCTAAGCTTTAGTCCATAATCAGCTGGCTCCAAGGCAGAGTGGCACATGGCAGAGAGCAACAGTTCATTTTGGCAGAAAATAACAAAAAAACAATGAGAGAAGGAGAGAGATGGGGAGAGAGAGAGAGAGAAAGAAAGAGAGGGAGAGAGAGAGCGCCTCTTTCTGACTTTCTGTCCCTTATATGCAGGGTACCTGCACGAGGGCAGGTGCAGTACTCACACCTTTAATCCCAGCATTGGACCGTGGATCAATCACAAACTCCAGATGCAGCTGCCTCTGAAAGGCCTGCTCCCTGTGACTGAATGAGGCTTGGGGATGGGGACACCCAGGCACAAGCCATAACGTACAGTAATACCACTAACCTCAGAGTTAGGGAGACCCTCTAGCTGGCATGAGTCAGCATACCAATGGAGCCAGTTTGCCAAACTATATACTCAGCCTTGGTGGAGTTTCAAGGCGCATGCTGACGTTATTACATGCAGCACCTCAGATAAGGGTCTGGTTAACTCAGCCCTCCAAACTTACTTCATGACATTTTCCCTAAATTATACACATTGCGTCAAAGTTGGTAACAAAATAGTGTCAGCCACTCTGTCTTCTGTCTCCCAACGTGACCTTTTTCTATGCTGTCAAAAAATCTACCCAATTTGTGAATAGATTTCATTTTTTCTTATTATCCACTTCATTGTAATTGGAGGAAATGAGTCTCTGGGCCATGGCATGAGGGAGAGGGGCAGGGAGAGGCAGTTGGGGCTGGCTTTCATCAGAAGCTTCCCACTTGGCAGGGCAAGGCAAGTAGGAGCAAGCAGTTGATTAAAGAATGTTTTTTATTGACATCAAGTTCTATTGATGTCACTCCTGAGGAGTCCTTCTTTTCATATCACAGTCAATGCAAATTGTCAACTGAATGGTGGTCATGTTGTATCCAAGGGATCAGTTTTGAGTGTTGGCACTGGTGGAACAAGATAAACAATATTTAACCTGCAAATACTACTTCACCTAATTCCCTCTCTAGGCTTTTCTAAAACTCGCAGGAATCTTGATAATGATTTAATTTTTCTCCTGAGCTTGTTAATGCTGCTTGTTAGGGGCATAATATTGGGGGCTGGGGTGCTTTAATCTTGCTAATGAACTACATTTCTGTCTCTTCCTGTTTAGATAATTTCTTTGGGGTGACGCAGCCTCTTTAGAGTAAATGTTCCTGCTGTCAGATTCCTCAATTCTTTCCCTGCTTTTCTCCATGACAGTGTCATAAACCTAGGGATGTGGGGCCAGTGTGACATGATAATTCCATGGTGGCAGCAGAGTCAGGCTTCTGTGAATGCAGACCCTTATTCTGTGGACTCTTCTCAGGAAGCTTATCTGTCTTGGGCCTCTGGGGTCTGCTGACCTGTGGCTGGTTTTAGGCCCACGGTAACAGCCACCCTTGATGTTTTAGGGTTCAACTACTGCTAGCAGCCTCAAGTCTCTATGTTCTGCTGCCATTGATTTCACGCCTAGTTTCTGCAGACACTTCTTCATTCCCTCTTTGGAACTTATAGAACCCAAGGGTGTTCAACACACGGAAGTGCTATTTCAGGCTACCAAGAGATATTTTTCCTGGTGGGAAATTCCCACGGGGTGCATGTTGGATGAGACAAGAGACAAATGGAGAGCTCCTCCAGCCCCCAGATTATGATGGGAAGGTGAATCACTAGCTCCAGAGATGTTGGATTTCCCAAGGTGTTAGGGCGGGTGGGGGTTAGACACTTAAGAATTTAGTCCTGTCCTTGTTGCCTGACACTTCTTGGCTTCTTTGTATGTTCTGTCATATTCAAACAGGTGGCTTCTGGTTGTCCCTCTTTAACCTTTTTTGATGGACACACTTCAACCACTTCTGTTTCAGTAAGCCTCATGATTCAGCTATCAAGTGTGGTGGAGATACATTTCTACATTAAAAAAAAAACTCTAAAAAGGAGATGTCCAGGCTAGCTTTTATATATATACGAAGAACTATAGACTATCTAGGATTAAAATGTACTTAGATAATATCTTGGCTATTCTCGTTATAACTGCAAATAAAATTGTGCTAATGAGGATGCTTATGCCCCAAATGAGATCACACAAGAATTTAAGTAAATCTCATGAAGTCTTATGTCTACTGAGTTTGTGTATTAATTTGATTTCTCCACAGAAGCTAAAGTAGAGTAATCCTAGTGGACATTTATATTCATAATATGCTTTTAATAGACATAATTTTTAAAAATTGCCTGAATAAAAGGCGTTCCCCCTTCTCTAGTCTTTAATAATTTGTTCTGTTAGCACACAATGCTCCATACTGTAATTGTTTCTGTATCTTCCTCCTTTTCTCCCAGTGTCTCTGTTTACATGAAGCATACATGACTGTAAGAACCAAAATTCAGTGATATTTTAAAAATACTTTTCTTGCCACATAATGACAGGTCAATTCATAAATGAATGGAGTGACTTGCTAAGTAGCCTTTCAGTAAATAGACCATGGAGCAGTGAGCCTCACTGTCAATAACTGGTCTCCAGTTGGGGCATGACCATTCAGCAATAGGACTGACTCATGGGAAGTGATTCATGGCAGACTGAAAACTTCATTTTCAGCACCATTAACCTGGAGCTGCAGTGACTGGCAGAAAGGTGTCCAAGATGGACTCTCATTCACACCATTGACCTGGAGCAGCAGCAACTGGCAGGAAGAGAATGGGAGACGGACTCCCATTCATGCCATTGACTCAGAGCTGTGGCAGCTGGCAGAAAGGGGATCTGAGAAGGGCTCCTGCTCCTTCAGCTGACAGCACTCAGGGACAAAGGCCCAGGAGGAAATCCGGTGACGCAGTATGACCCTGACTAGAGTGCAAACAATGTACAGAAAAGAACAGTGGTGCAGAGAAGTCAAAAGCAGCAGTAACAATATAAGCCACCAGGAGGTAGGTTAGATGAACTCGCTTTGTGCTTTGGAAGTAGAAGTGGGCAGTAGCGTCACCTTCTTTTCTTTTCCCTATTTTTCCTTCTCTCTTTTCCTTTTTAAATGGCTGCGGGAGAACTCCAGCTGCAGAAAACTAGTCCCATCCCCGAAACCCAGGGACAAAGATAAGATTCAAAGGTAGCATAAAATCACCTGCAACCCTGGCTAGAGCACACATTCTGGGATGAGACTTGGACCTAGCACAGAGTTGTAGACTTCATCAAAAAGAGGAAAGAAAAAACACAAATTCAAGCAATAAAGAATAAAAAAGGGAAATCAGAACAGATCCTACAGAAATTCAAAAGATCACCAATGCCTACTATGATAATGTATGTTCTAATAAGATGGAAGAAACACAAGAAATGGACAGATTTCTAGACACAATCCAATTGCCAAAACTAAATCAAGAAGTTATAAAAATTCTAAATAACCTAACATCAGCCACTAAAATTGAAAATGTAATTCAAAATTTACCCAAAAAAGGCCCAGGACTTGATGGATTCACAGTTGAATTTTGCAAGAAATTTAGAGAATAACTAGTGCCAATAATGCTGAAAGTCTTCAAGGAAGCTTAAAGGGAAGCCATACTTCCAAAATCATTTCTGAATGCAAGTATTACCCTGATTCCAAACCCAGAGAAGAACCCAACCAAAAAAGAAAACTACAGGCCAATCTTCCTAACAAACATAGGCACAAAAATCAACAATAAGGTACTGGCAAACAGGATGCTGCACGTCATCAAGATTATACACCATGACCAAGTTGGATTCATCCCAGGGTGCAGGGATGGTTCAACATACACAAATCAATACATGTAATACACCATATTAACAGAACTAAAGACAAAAATCACACGATCATCACTACAGATGCAGAAAAAGTATTTGACAAAGCCCAACATTCATTCACAATAAAAACCCTACACAAAACTGGAATACAGGTTCTTTATGTTAATCTGATGAAAACCATCTATAACAAACCTATGGAGAAGGACATTCTTTAGTTACTTTTTCAATATATTGTCTCAGGCCTGACCAAGCCATGATTGTTGGGTCCCAGAGGAAATCTAGCAAAAGCATTGGTGGAAAGGAAAAGTTTGCAGAATTTGTGTCCTTGTGGAAAGCTGCAAGGCCAATACTAAATGGTTTGCTGAGATATGCCCGAAGGAATGATAACATGATGGCTAACTAGTCAAGTCTTATTTATGCAATAATTGAGTTGTATTGTCCTTGTTAAAATGGTTGACATCCTCCCATTTGCCTGGCTGCTTCCTTTGTTCTTTCTTAATAAAAGGTTACTGAGGTTGGTAATTGGGGCTGAAATCTGAGAGAGGCTGCAAGATCCTGATTCCAGAATTATGCCTCTCTTGTTTTTTTTTTTTTTTTCTCTTGCTCTTCTATTCATCTGCAGGTACCACGTCCTTGGGACCTGTCACCCTGGACAGAAACAGAATATAGAGCAACACAAACCAACAGCTAACATCATACTAAATAGTCAAAAACTGAAAGATTTCATTTTAAAATCAGGAACAAGACAAGGAGGTCCCCTATCACCTCTCTTATTCAATATAATTCTGGAAACATTATCCAGAGTAATTAGACAATAGAAAGAAATAAAAGAAATAAGTATAGGAAGGGGAGAAGTTAAATGATCGGTATCTGCAGATGACATGATACTCTACATAGAAGAAGCCAAAAGCTCTAACAAAAGACTTTGATTTAATAACCAAATTCAGTACTGTAGCTGGATACAAAGTCAACACTCAAAAATCAATAGCATTCCCATACACAAGCATCAAACTCATAGAGACAGAAATTAGGGAAGCACATCTTTCACAATAGCATCTAAAAATGAAATACTGAGGAATCAATCTAACAAAGGATCTAAAAGATTTGTGAAGTAAAAATTACAGTACACTAAAAAAGATCAAAGAGGATATCAGAAAACAGAAAGATACCTTGCTCCTGGATAAAAAGAACCAACATAGTGAAGAAGACCATACCCCCCAAACTGTTACACAGAGATAATGCAATCCCAACCAAAATACCACTAGCATACCTCACAGAACTAGCAGAAACATTCCTAAAATTTATCTGGAACCAGAAGAGACCTAGAACAGCAAAAGTAATTCTGGGCAAGAGATCGGCTTGTTAGCGACGGAGACGCCCGGCAATCCCACGTTTCGCGCGTGTCGGGCGGGCCGCGCGGAGGGCCCCAAACGCCGGGAGCGAGAAGGAAGATTTGCTGGGTCCTAACACCCTGAGAACACAGACAACTCGGTCCCTCCCGCCTCCCGAGCCGGCGCAGCTCTCCGGCGACTCCCGACAGAGATCCGCTCTCTGGCGGCGGCAACGCCCAGCGGTCTCACGTTTCGTGCGCATCGGGCGAGCCGCGCAGAAAGCCCCAAAGGATAGACTGGCACCTTGGAACCTTCATGCCTGCAGGGACTCCAATAACTGGTGAGATATCGGCGCTCGCGACCAGATCACCGAGTGGGGGAGGAGATCCATCCCTATACCTGCAGGGAACCATGGGAGGG
>PVLD010032848.1:0-14230 GCA_004027595.1 Dinomys branickii
CCCCTGTATGTTATAGTATAGTCTGAGGCAGCTATATCTCTTCCCAAGGTGAGAGTCCAAGGATATAGATAAACCCAGGAGTACGGTTATTATCACAGGGAAGATAACTGATTGAGTGGTAGGGCAACGGAGATGAGGGAGGAGAAAAAACGAACTGATCAAAAGGGCCATCATCTGTGTAACCTGAGTAACAAAGATGTAGGTAACATTATGTAGGACAGCATCCAGAGCTAATTCCCTTCTATGTTCTCTATAATTCTGTATTTCCTCAGTCGCTTTTGTATTAGCAGACGTGAAGATAACTTTATATTATACAGCATCCAGTGCAAATTCCCTACTATCTTATCTATAATTTGGTATTCCCTTTAATGTTTTTGTGTTAACTAATGTGAAGATAACTATGTAATACAACATCCAGTTCTAATTCCCTATTATATTCTGTATAACTTTGTATTTTCTGTATTGTTTATGGCTTTTCTGGTTCATATGTCTCCATTCTTTTGTCTTTAAAATAAAATTAAAAAAAAATTAAAAAATTTAAAAAAATAATTTCTAGCATGACACCTGCTTTTTAGTAATTTAGGTGCATTCATCTAGGGCAGCATTGTTCAATGGAGCTTTCTGAACAGCTACCGTATTATTATGGAGGAATTGCTGCTGTTTGATTGAAGCTTCTGGAAAGATATAGAGACGTCCAGGGAGATAATCACTGCCTTGTTACTATTTAACTCACCATATCAGAGTTTAATGCCTTCCTTAGGCTCTTTTATCTTCCTCACTATTTGGCCTCAGGAAGGTAAAATATCAGATAAAAGACGGAGGGGACAGATGGATACACGCAGGGAATTTTGCTGTACTTATGCCGCGTTCTTCCCTGCTCCCACTTCCTCTACCCCTTACCTGCTGCTTGGCAGCCAGCATCATGTGATAGATCCAGGTTTCACAGCTGAAAGTTGGTGGTGTCAGGCTTCTAGTTCAAGCGTCTTTGACTTTGATGTCCATTTTCATTCCTCTGTAAACTATAGAAGAGCAAACAGAAATTGTCTTCGCATTACTTTAGGTAGAACAAAGAGGAAGGGGGCAAGTGCTGCTGTCCAGTTGGTAGAATTATTGCCCAAACCCTTAGTGAGACAAGAGTCAGTAATTATCCAAAGCCTGACAAAGACAATATTTTTGGTCTGGAAAATTTTCTCCATTCACTTATGCTATGCAAGGAGTGATAGATGTGCCCAACCTTTAGCAATAGGAAGATTTATCAGGATATTTTTATAGCAAAAAGAAATTTGAAGAATTTGGGTCTTAAAGATATGAGGAGTGATCATAACATAGACAGTCACATTGCTGGCATAACTTATATGATATTTCCCCCCCATGTACATTATTCAGAATGATTAATTATTTCTTTGTTTCTTCAGGAAAGCTAAGATTTTTATGTGACTCTTCAACTGCAAAATACCATTTCAATATCAGCCAGTCCATAAATTGTTTAGCAGTGTGGACTTTCCTCTGTCCAAGAAGCTCCCGATACGGGATGCGGTCAGCGTCACTTACTCTTCTTCTCACTCTTGTTGGTTTTTGATTCTGTTCTTTCACCCAGTCTGACTGAAAAGTTCCTCTCTCTAGCACCCAGGACCGACAGGAAGGAACAACAGGAGGAGTGGAAAGTTGTTGCATAACAGACACTACCATAGACTGGCATTGTGCTTCTGGGCCTGGTTGTTTGGTGGGAAATTTCAGTGTACGTTGCAGACATACAATGTCATCTGGCCAAGTTGGATATTTTTCAAAGTGCAGCCTTATTTCTGCTACTGCAGGTTGTGTTGGTCAGATGCCCACACTTTAGAGCCTGCAGTTTTGACCCAAATACGATTCTAGCTGGGTCCCCACAAACTTCTGGGGACACAGAGTGAACTCTAAGACGAGCATTTGTAAAACCTTTTCTTACCTCGAGTTAGCAGGCAAGATCTCCACTTCTCTGAATAAAATTTATTACCACTAAAATCTTCAAAATCCTGATAAGTCTTCCAACTATGTCCCTGTGTGAGTGAAAGCTTTATGAGTCCCTTACCTGTTGTGGGCTGCCACCCTTTCTTAAACTGTACTAAGTATGTTATCTCATAGCTGACTCTGGAATCAGTATAGTACCGTTTGACCCTCATTAAAATTTCCATGGCATCACCCTGATGTATATGTTCTTAAATAAAATATCAAGACATTTAATGTGTCCTGTTTCATAAAAATAATGACTATCACATAAAGGTATTCCTACTGGTTATTTCTAGATAGTGTGATTACTATAGTCACCTACTTCATGTACTTTTTCTTTTAAACATTACATAATCTGAAGATTTGTTGTTTATTAATCATAAAAAGTAATGCATTTAAAAATAATTTTGCAAAGGCAACGGGATGTGATGCGCAAGGAGGAGAAACATGCGGATGTTAATGGCTCTCTTGGGAACTGATATATCACTGGGTGCCAGAGGGTGAAAAAGAAGAGCAGGAGAAAGAATAATATAATACTCACCAGAATGTTCTCTTGTCTTTCTACTCTCCTCACTTCAAATCCCTTTCCTATCTCTGGCAGTACCAAGGAAAGATTTGTCTCCTGTCAGAACTTAATCTGAAATACACAGAGACAACAATGAAGTTCTGGATTTGCCTGCTCACCATGTCTGTCTGGGTCCATCTGCCTGTGCTGGGAAACCTCAGGACAAGATATGATGGCGGTAAAGGTACAAGGGTGCCGGGAGAGGAAGGGCCAAAGTTCTCACACAGCAGATACTCTCTAGTTCTCAGGTGTGGCTGGGGGAGTGCTCTGCACAATCCTGTCTTTCTGTCATAGCTGATTTAGGGCCACATTTTCAGGACCAGCCTTTAAAGGGTCAGAACCCTCCTTAAACAAAGATATCCCAGAAAGATTAGGCTGAAGGGACCCCAATCTGGTGTCCCTTCAGGGTTTCTTCTCACAGCTCTGAAAGTGATAGCAAACATATGGAAAGGGTTTAATATAATATTGGTGTACATTCTGTAGACTAGTATGAAATAATATTTTCTAATGTCAGACCAGTTTGAATAGAGAAAACATAACAGAAAATTCTCATTGAGCCTAAATGGAAGATTTGTTTTTAAAAGCTGGGTGAACATTTGAAGAATCCCAGGAGGGTGATCTTTAACACATGCAATTTGTTGGGGGGAAGAACATTTTAGAGCATGAAAAAAAAGGAAAACGCAAATAGGGGCTTGTTAGTGGGTCAAGTAATAAAAGTAGGGACAACAAAGGGACTGAGCAGGAGAATTGCAGGACAGTGAAAGACATGGAATTTAATCATGACAAGGGTGAGTGCCTAGGAGATATCAGCAAGCACCAAATAGGGAGGAAAGTGAGCCCCTATTCTCCATATGCTTGGCCTTTCTATTCTGTAAATTGGGAATGGAAATTAGGACTACAGGCTACTGCAGGCCCTAAGGTTACACGGGGGTACATTTGGTGCCATGGTGTTGTGCATGGTGAGCGTGTTCCTGACCCTGTCTTTAGGGCCTAGAGCCCCACAGTGTTGTAGTGATACGCAGGAGGAAGAAGCACATGTCATGGAAGGGCAGTCTCTCGTGAAGAAACACTGGTTTGAATTTCAGGAAGGCGTTTTCACAGCGGGTAGAGAAGTGGTTTATTTGTGGCTTAAAGTCCAATTTCCAGGAGGGATTGTTGAGCTTGAAAAGGGTTTCTTCTCCAATTTGCGAGTCGATTGACTTTGCCAATTTCTACCGTCTCAGTTCCAGGTGAAGTAAAAGAAGTTGACGACTGCTGGATACAGCCTCCATCACAATATTGCGCCATCAGGTGCACCAAGACAATGAGTTGCTTGAATCCTCATCACACGTGCTGTTGGAGTTACTGTGGAAACATCTGCTTGGACAAGGAGTAAGTCAGTAGGCAGGAGGAGGTTAGCACCTGGGCACACTTCACTTCTCCTCACCCAACATTCAGAAAATGTGGCCCAGAATGGAGGACTGTAGTCACCCAAATTCTGGTCAAAGAAACAGACATTGTAAAGCAATGGTCTCCTATTTCTGAATCTAGGCTGCCACTCACCACAAAAAACCAAACCAAACCAAATAAAAACAAAACAAGACACTCAAGACACTAGTATGAGGTTTTTACTTTGTCCTGACCTTCACTCAGTTTCTTTGCTTCCCTCAAAATACCACCCATCCATTTGCATGCTACCCTTTGTCCAAGGATTCAGATGCTGACACCCACCCTCCTTTAGGCCAGGCTCCAAGAGACCTGCTCTTCACTTGTATGCCCAATCAGCACATCTCTTGGGAAACATTGCTTCAAAATGGGAAAGTCCTGATGTAACGGAAGGAACTTCCATCCTTATCTGGAGTCTATGGGGTATTGAGCTGGGAAATGGATTTTACCAGGGCTCTTGACTGATTTTTTTCTCTTTCAGTGAGCTCTTTAAAACAGTGTTACTCCCCTAACTTCTATCTGGCCCACCACTGGTGTGAGCAGAAGAATGAGTGTGTGGTCCAGGAAGAGTGCTGCCTGGTTGCGATTGGGACATTCATTTGCTCCATCTGAGGACCTCTTTGCTCTCTCCTTGACCTCTTCATCCTGAGAAGGCACAAGTGTTTGCCAAATAAAAGGATAAATCAATCTGAAGGTGCTGTGGTTTTTGGTACACCTTGCGTACTTCCCTTTTTATGGTCCTCAGTAGTCCCAAGCATTGTTCCCATGCCATGATGGACTTGGAATTGCGTGGACTAGGTCTTCACTCTGTCACATTCTCGTGGCTTTCCCAGTTCTACCGTCCCTGTTTTTCCAGATTGCCTAATGGCTACAGCAAAAATACAGAGAGATTTATAAAAATGTAGTGGAGTTCACAAAATAAGTTTATTTTCATTTGCAATATATTTCACCAAAGGTGGCCAGTCATCCATACCGTAATTCAAAGACCAAGATCATTCCATCTGTAGCGCTGTTATATCCCAGGGTCTACTGTGCTGGTTCCTCTACATCCAGGAAACAGATTGGAGAGAAAAGGTAGAGTGGAGGCTCATACAAAAGGGTTTTGAGGTCTGTGTATAGAAGTGGAATCCCTTTTTGCTTGTGTTCTGTTGGCCATCACACAGTCATGTGGGCCCACCTATTGGTAAAAGAGTCTGGGAATTGTAGTCTAGCTGTGTTCCCAAGAATGTAAAATGATATTTGGTGAGCAAATGGCAGTCTGTAATATGTGTACTTATGCAAAACCAAACGCATCAACAAGGACTCACGACCCTCCCCATCACTGTCCAGTGGACCCTCCCCATCACTGTCCAGTGGAATACATCCTTTCCATAGTTACGAAGTTTTGCTGTCATCAGAGAAATCATTCCTGCCTTCCAGGTGGCCACCATGAGCTTCTACAATGAACTGCTGTATTTACCATCCCAAGTCTCCTCTTATCCCTGTCAGGTTAGTTCTGACTACCAAGAAGTTTTACCTGAGTAATAGTTTTCCATTCCAGGTAATGGAAAACAGGCTGTGCTGTCCGTATTGTTTTCCTGGATTGTGCCTGCATTTATAC
Source organism: Dinomys branickii (assembly GCA_004027595.1). Taxonomy (NCBI): domain Eukaryota; kingdom Metazoa; phylum Chordata; class Mammalia; order Rodentia; family Dinomyidae; genus Dinomys; species Dinomys branickii. Next base: position 5,577 of record PVLD010032848.1, read on the forward strand.
TACTTGTCATTAGTATTTTGAAAATTTTTTAAAAATGTAACTTCCTCCGGATGAGATTATAGAGCACCTACTCTGTAATTAGTCTTCTGCTTCTCACACATGGGACAGAGGAGGAAATATTATCAGGTGGATGGGTCAGAATGCTGCATTTGTCAACTTTATAGCCCAAGGAAACAGAATGCGGTATAGGAAAGACCAAGTCCAGGCAATGCTAGGGCCCCAGGGAATACTGGGTAGTGCCTTAGAGCTAGGAAGAATGAAAAATGACAGTGGTTCAGGGACTTGGGGATTAGGTTAATATCTTTCAAGGGTGGGGCTTTGCCTCAACTTTAAGCAATAGGGAGGACTTGGAATTCTTCACTTGATCTTAGCCAAAAGGCTAAGAAGCGATAGGACTTGGAATTCTTTAGAGTGAAGGTTATTCCTTCCTGACAAAAGTAGATACCAAAGTGTTGGATACCTCAAAAAAGCAACATTAGGGAAGTAAATAGTTGCTTTCTTGGGTAAACTACATTAGCATCCTATCCCTTTCCCAAGTTCATCTGCTAAGCCTGGGCTTTGAGGAGTGGAAAGGAGAGATATTGCTTTGCCAATATTAGCAAAAGAGTAATTGGCAGACCATTAACAGATGAATGGATAAATAAAATATATGCAAGTCTAGAAACATCACTATAAATTCCATTATTTTGTATAATTAATGTACATTAATAATTATAATAAAAACTGAGTAATTGGCACAGAGAAGTGGAAGGACCTCCAAGAGATCATTAAAATGTGGACATAGAGAGAGCATTGCCCTTTGTGAGCTACATTTTCACACACACAGAGGTTACGCATTGCATAGACTGAAAACCAACCAAGCTTTCATCATGCTACGCAGAGATGAGGACAGTGAGATTCCAGTGAAAGAAGCATGGTCAGGATGATCTCCCCAGTGGATTTATTAGGGGAATTTGTTTACAGTGTGCTGTAGCATATCTTGGTAGTAGATCACAAGAAAAAAGAGATGTTTACCTTCATAAGTTTGCAGGGAGGAGCCAGAGCACAGAGTTTATAGGGACTTAAGGAACTTGAACAATTTCTTGCAGTGTTTTTGGCAACAAAATGATACCCTTAGCAGTGCCTGGGAATGTTCAAGGTTCCAGCATGGGTTCCAGCCTGCTGGAAAGATCTGAGCTGGCTAGGCAACAGAAATCATTATATGTTTTTTATTTTCAAGACACAGAAAGTGGGGGGCTTTGGGGCCTTATATTCTGTCATATGCTACAATGTGAATAAAACTTGGGAACACTTTTCTAAGTGAAATAAGCCAATCACAAAAAGATCAGCATGATTCTATTTATGGAACATTTAAAGTAATCAAATTCACAGAATCATTAAATGGTGGACTCCAGGGGTGTAGAAAAATTTGGAGAGTTGCTCAGTGGGTCTAGAGTTTGTCATTCAAGGTATAAAATTTCTGGGGACCTATTGCATAACAATATACCACAGTTATGATTATGTGATAGAATGCATTTAACATTGTTGAGGGTAAATTTATCTTATGCATTTTCACAACATTAAACAGTGTGTCATTCTCTTAAAAACGTTAAGTCAAAGTGAAAAAGTTCTAACTATAGCAAAACAGGAAGTCAAAGCAATAGATTATTCCTTAACACTTTGGCAGACGTCTTCTAACGGTGGTCATCAAAATGAAAATGGCACTGTGGCATAGTATATTGAAAATATTATTTTTCTTTCTTAGCAATTTCATTGTTTTCATCAAGTCTTACCACCATTAAAAATAGGATGTGAAACAAAGGTTTATTTCCCCAGAGAAGAGGGAATAGAGTCGTTCATGTATAGTACATGGATTTGAGGACAAAAATCACTTTTAAAGCTATTCTTGGTATTTCAGAGAGAAAATTGTTTTTCTGTGCTTGTCTTGTGTTTGTAATTGCAGAGACTGACTATCAAGAATAGGGAATTTACACCATAAATCTTTAGGTTAGGAATAGAGCTAACTAACGTAAGAATAGTCTTTGCTTGTTGTAAGAGGTATAAACATCTAACCAGCTAGTGTGAAGAATTCTGGAGGCATAGAGTAGACTAAAGAAAGAAACATCTGGGTGGGCTTGGAATGTCAAACACAGACAGAAGTGGTACATTGAAATATGAATGTGTTGGTTTTTATTCTTTTACTTAGTACATGTTTGTGGTACATCATGAGTACATTCATTGTAGGGAATTGATATATTATATGACGTATCTGAAACCTTTTTACATCCCTGGTCCTTTTCCTCCTCCCCATTCTCTCTAGTTTTTAGACCCCTTCATATTTGCCAAACACATATCTCCCTATTTCCTATTGATGCATCCATTTCCTACAAATGACTCAAGTTTATCTTTCTTTATGATAGCATAGTACTCCACTGTGTATAAATACCACACTTTCTTTATCTATTTGTCCATTGATGGACATATAGGCTGCTTCCATGATTAAACCACTATGAATTGTGTTGCTATAAACATGAATATGCATGTATCACTGAAATATACTGTCTTTAAGTCCTTTGGGAAAATACCTAGAAGGGAAAGAACTGAGTTGAATGTAATTTCTATTCTCAGCTTCTTTTTTCTTTCTTTCTTTCTTTCTTTCTTTCTTTCTTTCTTTCTTTCTTTCTTTCTTTCTTTCTTTCTTCCTTCCTTCCTTCCTTCCTTCCTTCCTTCCTTCCTTCCTTCCTTCCTTCCTTCCTTCCTTCCTTCCTTTCTTTTTCTCATCATCACAGGGTTTCACTATGCAGTTCAGGCTGGCCTTGAACTCACTCTGTAGCCCAGCTTGGCCTCAAACTCATAGCAAGCTTCCTGCCTCAGCCTCCCAAGTGCTGGGATTACAGGTGTATGACACCATGCCTAGGTATTCTCAGTTTTTTGAGGAATCTCCAAACTGATTCTCATAGCAGTTATACTAGTATACATGCCTGCCAACAGTGTAGAAGGGTTCCTTTATCTTCTCAGCCTGACTAGCGTTTATTATTATTTAACCTCTTGATGATAGCCATTCTTTCTGGAGTATGATAGAATATCAGTATTGTTTTAATTTGCACTTTCTAATAACTATTGATAGTACACTTTTTTCAAGTATTTATTAGCCATTTATACTTCTCCTAAAAAGCATCTATTCATTTCAGTTGCCCATTTCTTGATTGGGTCTTTCATACTGGGGTAGGGGTTCTAATATTTTGAGTTCTTTGTACATTCTAGATATTAATCTTCTGTCTAAGGTGTAGTTAGTAAAACATTTTTTCCCATTCTGTATGTTGTCCCTTCACTCTGTTGGTTGTTTCCTTTGCTGTGCAGAAGGTTTATAATTTGCTATGATACCACTTGTTGATTATAGATGTTATTTCTTCTGCAGTTGGGGTTCTATGCAGAAGGTCCTTGCCTATGCTCGTGTCTTCAAGAGCATCATCTATTTTATCTGCTGGCAGGTTGAGTGTTTCTGTTTTAATTTTTAAATCTCTGAACCACTTTGATGTTGGCATACTACATAGTGAGAGATATGGGTCTAGCTTTATCTGGTTCATGTAGAGAGGCCAGTTCCCCAGCACCATTTGTTAAAGAGGCTTTTCCCCCAGCCTATGCTTTTGGCCCCTTTGTTAAAGATCAGGTGCTGAATGTGTCTGGGGTTGTTTCTGTGTCTTCTATTCTATTCTATTTTGTTGATCTATGTGTCTGCTTTTGTACTAGTACCGTGTGATTTTACCACTGTACCTTTGTAATATAATTTGAAATTAATATTATGATACTTTTGAATGATTTCCTAATTTCTCTTTTTTATTTTAAAAGTAAAAGAACAAAAACACTAACAAACATACACACAGTAGCACAAGAACAGTACAAAAACCTAACTACAGATAAGGTGGCAGGGGATCAACAATGGTTGTTGTATTACACGCTGGTAGTTTCAAAGTGTATACTCAGGACAATACAAATAGACATACAAGATTGATCAAAGAACTAATCATCGATTGTTTCCCACATCAAAATGACATGAGACCCTAATTTCTTTTTCAATGGGTTCCTTACTAGTGGACAGGAATGCTTTTGAATTTTTTGGATTGGTTTACTGTCCTGCTACATTGCTAACCTGGCTATTAATTCTAGGAATATTTGGTGAATTTTTGGTTCTTTTATACAAGGGATCATGTTATCTCTGAATAGTGATAATTCAAGTTCTTTCTTTCCTAATGTATCCCTTTCCCCCTTTTCTCTTGTCTGATTGCTCTGGCTAATGTTTTGAGCACTATTTTGATTAGGAATGGTAAGAGTAGATGTTCTTGTCCTTTTTTTCTGTCTTTTTGACACAGGGTCTTACTAGCAGTTCAGGCTGGTTTTGAGCTCACTTTGTAGCCCAGGTTGGTCTCCAACTTGCAACAATCCTGCTTCAGCCTCCCAAGTGCTGGGATTACAGGTATGCACCACCATGCCTGGCAGACAATCTTGTCTTGTTTCTGATTTTAAATTTCTCTTTTTTTCTTTGAGAGAGAGCCTTGCTATGTAGTTCAGGCTGGCCTCTAACTCTATGCAGCCCAGGCTGTCCTTAAACTCATGGCAATCCTCCTCCCTCAGCCTCCCAAGAACTGGGATTGCAGGCATCTGTCACCACTCCTGGTCCTGTACCTGATTTTAGAGCAAAAGTTTTCAGTGTTTTCCATTTAATTTGTTGCTAGTAGGTTTGTCATAAATTGCTTTTTCTGAACTGAGGTAAGATTCTTCTATACCTATTTTCTTCTGGGTGTTTTTCATGAATGGATGTTGGATTTTGTCAAGGCTTTACTTTGCATCTACTGAGATGCTTATGTGATCTGTTTTTGCTTCTGTTTATGTGATGTGTTACACTTAGTGATTTGCATATGTTGAACTATCCTTGGATTCCTGGGATCAAGTTTACTTGGTCATGGTGTGTAATCTTTTTGATGATCTGTTGCATTCTCTTTGGTGTATGTTAAGGATTTTTGCATCTATGTTCATTAAAGAGGTTGGCCTGTAGTTTTCTTTTTTAGTTGGTCCTTTGTCTGGTTTTGGAATCAGGGTAACGCTAGCTTCCATGAATGAGCTTAGAAATGTTTCTTTTCCTTCAGCTTTATTAAAGAGTTTGAGGAGTATTGGCGTTGTATTCTCTCTGAAGCTCTTGTTGAATTCAGCCGTGAATCCCTCAGGTCCTGAACTTTTCTTAGTTGACAAGTTTTTTATTGCCGCCTCAATTTCGTTTCTAGTTATTTGATTATTCAGCATTTTCATGTCTTCTTGGGTCAGTTTTGATAATTTGTGTGTGTAGGAAATTTTCTGTTTCTTTAAGGTTCTCCAGTGTTTTGGAGTACAATTGTTTATAGTAGTTGCCAAGGTCTTCTGAATTTTGGTTATAGCTGCTGTGATTTTTGCTTCTCTTTCTCATTGCATTGATATGGGTTTTTTCTTTTGTTAAGTTTTGCTAAGGTGTTTTTATTTTATTCATTCTTTTCACCAGGTCTTGGATTCATTGATTCTTTGTATTTTTTTAGTTTAAATTTCATTAATTTGTACTCTGATCTGTATGATTCCATTCTTGTAGTAGGTTTGTGTTTAGACTATTCTTGTTCTTTTAGTTTCTTGAGGTGCATTATTAGGTGTTTTGAGATCACGCTGTTTTTCTTTTGTCTTTTTTTAAAAATTTTATTTTAAAGACAAAAGAATGGAGACATATGAACCAGAATAAGCCATAAACAATACTGAAAATACACAATTATACAGAATATAGTAGGGAATTAGCACTGGATGTTGTATTACATAATGTTATCTTCACATTAGTTAACACAAAAGCATTAAAGGAAATACCAAATTATAGAGAAGATAGTAGGGAATTTGCACTGGAAGCTGTATAATATAAAGTTATCTTCACTTCTGTTAATACAAAAATGATTGAGGAAATACAGAATTATAGAGAACATAGAAGGGAATTAGCTCTGGATGCTGTCCTACATAATGTTACCTTTACCTCTGTTACTCGGTTACACAGATGATGGCCCATTTGATCATTCAATTTTTCTCCTCCCTCATCTCCGTTGCCCTACCACTCAATCATTCATCTTCCCTGTGATAATAACTGTACTCCTGGGTTTATCTATACCCCTGGACTCTCACCTTGGGAAGAGATATAGCTGCGTCAGACTATACTATAACATACATGGGTGTACACAAACTGCCATGGTTGGAGGTGGTAAAGCACATATGCTCACAGCGGACTGCCCAGCTCCACCCCGTCACCATGCTATGGGTGGGGGTGGGTCCAGTCCGTGAGGTGCCCTCAGCGGGGCCCTCAGCAGAGCAGCCGTGGGGCCCTCAGTGGAGCAGCCGTGGGGGACTCAGCAGAGCAGCCGTGGGGCCACCTGCACCCTGTTTTTCTAATGTAAACATTCACAGCAATAAATTTCCCTCTAAGAACTGGTTTCATTGTGTCCTATAACTTCTGGGTATGTTGCATTGACATTGTTATTTATTCTAGGAGTTAATTTCTTCCTTGATGTCTTCTGTGACCTGTTGAATGTTCTGGAGTGAGTTATTTAATATCTATTTCTTAGTGAAATCTTTTTGTTTCTTTTGCATTTAATTTCTAGTTTCAGTGTGCTACAATCTGATAGGATACACACGATGATTTTGATTCTTTGATATTTACTTAAACAATGGACTACTACATGGTCTATTTTAGAGAAAGTTGCCTATGCTGCTGAGAATAATGTATCTTCTGTTGTAACGTGGTAGGACATTCTGTAGATATCTATTAAGTCCACTTGTTCAAAGATGTGATTTAGCTCCTATTTCTTTGTTAAATTTTTATTTAGTTTATCTGTCTTTCTGTGAAAGTGGGATCCTGAGGTCTCCCACTATGATTATGTTGGAATTTATTTGATCTTTTACACACAGCAGTGTTTGTTTTATAAATTGTGGTGCCATAGTATTTAGTGCATATATGGTCATAGTTGATTTCTCTTCCTATATAACTGTTCTTTTAACTAATATGCAAGAACCTTTTTTTTTTATCCTTGGGTATTGGGGATTGAGCCTGGGGCTTTTGCACTGAGTTGCATCTCCAGATCATTTTCTTTTTTTACTTTGAGATGGAGTCTCACTAGATTGCTAACTTGCCCAGGCTGGGCTTGAATTCACTGTCTTCCTGTCTTGGTTTCATAGTGTGCTGTGATTACAGGTGGGTGTCACTACACTGGGCTCTCAGTGAAACTTTAAAGAAAAATTTAAAATACATTTTAGACAGCAAAAGTTGTGAGCATTAACTAATCTTCACTAAAGAAAATTGTAAGGAGTGTGCTTTAGGAGGAAGAAAAATGGTCCCAGGATAAAGTCAAATGTGCGTGAAAATGTGGAAAGCAATAAAATGAGAACTATGGATAAATAGAAACTAACAATTATAAAAGTATTTTATTTGTAGTGTTCGAGGAAATAAAAGATGCAACCAAAACTGATAAATAACAAGTTGAAGTGTTCTAAAATCTGCAGGCTATGAAAAAGAAGGAAATGATGTTAGCTTGCTTAGGTCTTGTTCATTAAAATAATTATGTTAAACCATGTATTCTAAAAATTCTGGACTTCTGGGAAGATGGCGACCGGGTAGGCAGCAGAGAGAGAACCTCCCAGAGGATTACCACCCAGACAATGGAATATAGCAATATGAAGACAGAAAGGAGAGAGGTGTGTACCCTGAACCCAAGAAGGATCTGAAATGGAAACTGAAGCCCTAGGAAAGACCAAGCAAAACCTCTCCTAGAGGAAAGGATTGGAGGGCCACCACGGCACAGTCAGAAGGAGAAGAGACAGAGAAAGAGGAAGCCACTGCTTCAAACACACTCTTGGCCCACGCCCTCATTCCAGCAATCACAGCTTCAGCTTCGGAGACCCATTGCCCAGCTGCAAGGGGTGGGGAACAGTAATGCTGGAGATCAGGAGGAGGTGGGAGGAGAAGAAAGGGCCTCTGGCATCAAGGCAATGGGACAGAGCCAAAAGGGTCACAGAGGGCGCCCCGATGGGGGCATGTGCCCCGCGGCTGCTCTGCTGTGGGCCCCGTGGCTGATCCACAGTGGGCCCCGTGGCTGCCCCACAGTGGGCCCCAATGCTGCTCTGCAGTGGGCCCCGTGGCTGCTCCACTGTGGGCCCCGAGGCTTCTCTGCTGCTGCTCCGCAGTGGGCCCGGTGGCTGCTCTGCTGAGGGCCCTGCTCAGGGCACTCATGGACTGGACCCGCCCCCACCCATAGCATGATGACAGGGTGGAGCCAGGCGGTCCGCTGTGAGCATATGTGCTTTCCCACCTCCAACCATGGCAGTTTGTATACACCCATGTATGTTATAGTATAGTCTGAGGCAGCCATAACTCTTCCCAATGTGAGAGTCCAGGGGTATAGATAATCCCAGGAATACAGTTATGATCACAGGGAAGATGAATGATTGAGTGGTAGGGCAACGGAGATGAGGGAGGAGAAAAATTGAATGATCAAATGGGCCATCATCTGTGTAACTGAGTAACAGAGGTGAAGGTAACATTATGTAGGACAGCATCCAGAGCTAATTCCCTTCTATGTTCTCTATAATTCTGTATTTCCTCAATCGTTTTTGTATTAACAGAA
>PVLD010032849.1:0-14229 GCA_004027595.1 Dinomys branickii
ATTAGTTAACACAAAAACATTAAAGGAAATACCAAATTATAGATAAGATAGTAGGGAATTTGCACTGGATGCTGTATAATATAAAGTTATCTTCACTTCTGCTAGTACAAAAACGACTGAGGAAATACAGAATTATAGAGAACATAGAAGGGAATTAGCTCTGGATGCTGTCCTACATAATGTTACCTTCATCTTTGTTTACAGAACATCTTACATTGGTGCTTTGATTCATTTGTTCCATAGCTCTGGGGAAAATGGCCATGTTTGTGTTCAAGGAAGATGGCTGCGGTCATGTTCATTACTGGATGCAGAGTTCACAAACAAAGACAAAATTTTGACACACACTTCTGTTTGCAAGCCAAATTATTTGCAAACAAAAGCATTCGTGAACTGTTGATGAACAGATGTGCTCGTGTACCACTGTATTTTCACCCTCTCAAATGTGAAACCTTTACAAACAGCTAGGCATAGTGGTGCTTGCCTGTAATCCTAGCTACTGCTTGGAAGGCTGAGGCAAGAGGATCACAAGTTTGAGCCCTAGCCAGGCATGGCGGCGGACACCTATAATCCCAGCACTGAGGAGGCTGAGGCTGAGGTGGGAGGATTCAAGGACAATCTAAACTACATAGCAAGATCCTGTCTCAGAAAAAAACCTTAAATTTGAGCCCAGCCTGGGCAATTTAATGAGACCCTGTCTTAAAATTACAAAATGAGTGAATGAGTGAAGAAGAGGGGCAGTGCAGTACTATAATTCAAAGAAACAAACATCAAGGAATGTGTAATTTGTGACAGCTGGCCAGGCATTCAGTGTGGAGAAAGAAACTTTCAGATTTTTGAGGTAAACTAGAATTGTTTTCTGCAATCACAAGCTTTTCGCCATTTGCGTATAGAAATGCAGCTGAGGGCCAGGGATAGAGCTCAGCGGCACAGCACCGGCCTGACCAGCACGAGGTCCTGAGTTCAGTTCTCAGTACCAAAAAACAGAAATGCAGCTGATTTTTGCTGACTCTATATCCAGTAAACTTGCTCAATTCTCTTATTAATTATATATCTTTAAATTATTTTTAATTTCTCCACAAAGTAAATAATGTGTGAATAAAGAGAATTTTCTTTCCAAACCTTGTATTTCTTTTCTTCTTTTCTACCTTGCCCAGTTCCTTCAGTGAAAAAGGGAGTAAGCCTGTATAAATATGTGTGTATATATTTACACAAACACATGGACCAATAACTTTCTCTGTGTAGTGAAAGTGTTGAAGCTGTGGCTTCTAACGAACCCCCAGTACCCCAGCATTCTTTCTAGCTGTCTGCTCTTGCTGGTTTTAAAATCTTTTCTGTCACTGAGCAGTCTGACTCCCCTTTTCCCTGTTGCATTTGCTTATTTATAGGCAGTTAATTTTTTGCTCAGTTTAGTCACCCTGCAGATTACTGTGGCTGCTGCTTGCAGACACAGCCTTTGTGCCCTCACCCCACCGCTCCGTCCCCCGTCCCCCACGGGTCCTCAGCTGCCAGGCCTGCTGGCTTGTTTCTGCACATGGCTCCTCAGCCATTGCTCCCAACCTTGGCCCTTCAGCCTGTGGATCTGCACTTCCATGGCCTGCCCACTGCCCCCTGGCTGCACTCCCCACCCCCTGGTGCATGCTTCGCGCACCCTGAAAGACTTTGGGACGCCCTGCCCCCTGGCTCTGTGCAGCTCCTGGCCCGTCTCAGCACCATCCGCCTCAGCCAGCACTGTCTCTGTGACCCAGGGAGGGGACGGAAGGGATGGGATGGAAGGGATGGGACGGGGAGGCCGACTTTCCTACTTCCATTCCTGCCTAAGTGTGCTGTTGATGTCGCAGAGGCTTCGTGTGTGACCATGCCATCACTCTGGTGGCTTGATGGAGTGTGTGCTAGTGTTTGTCTATATTTTAGAATTTCCTCAGTTGTCATTTCTAATATAGTAAATATTGGGAGATAGAATCAACATAAAATCTCTTTTGGAAACCTCAATCATTTAATAATATATGAAGTGTTTCCGAGATCAGAAAGTTTGGGAATCACTGTTTACACAAGAAAAGGATAAATACCCCAATAAAAAGTCAGCTCAACACAAGTACATCATTTTGTTTAATGCCCATAGCTGTGTAATAAGCACAATGAGAAAGTGAAGTTTCCTAATAAAGAAATGCAAATAAAAACTAGATATTATTTTGCTTGCTTATCAGATTGGTTATAAAAGTATTATAAATAGTTTTTTGAAGGGCAGTTTGGCAGAATGTATCAGAAGCCTATGTTCCCTTTGACCATTTCTGGAAAAACGTTCTACAGAAATTATCGAGTATGTCTGAAGATACAGTGTGTTTATCATGCTCTTCCTGCATGGTATTAAAAATTCTGAAGTAAACAAAAATTCAAATGACAAATAGAAGAAATATCCAGTGGAAGAAGAACACAGACAATATGTTTTCTGTCTTCAGATTCGTTTCAGGCCAGCAGAAACCAAATGCTCAGCGGCACCTATAGCTTGTTCTTGTGACCAGGGATTCACTGGACCCGGTTACCTGCCCTGCACAGTATACGCAGTAATGTCAGCTCATACCCATTCTGCGTAGAACTTGTTAATAATTTGTGGGTTTGCTCCTTCACCGAAACCATTTCTGTCTCGTAGCTTTTAAAAATGGTGCTGGAGCACAGCAAGCTGGGGAAGGGGAAATTGGCCTAGATATTACTAAGGATAGCAGATGAACAGGATTGATTTCATTTTGGGCGCTTTGCCCAGGACACTTTTAATAGAACATATAGTTACTCTAGGGATTCTGAGTCTGTGGTTTTATCAGGCGTACACATTAATACTATAAAAGGGAAAACTGGAAGCTGTTAGACTCCAGGTACATTGATGTGACTTAAAACTTTAGAGCAGTTTCTGTGATCCGGCCATAGAAAATTTACTGTGTGGGAGTTGGATTCCTTAACGTTAAAACTCAGTCGTGGATAGAAACATGTTTTGAACTTCCTCTAAAATACAACATGTTCTTTGAATTTTTCCAAAGCTTAAGTCAAGTGTATAAAAATATCTAAATAGAAATTGAAGGATTATTTTTATGTGATCAATTTTTTGTGATCAATTCTTAATCTCCCTATTTTTAAGACTTTTTTGTATAATCAGGAAATAAGTCTTTCAAGGGAAAATTTTGAAAATGCTGTACTATTTTACAACCTATAATTTAGAATTACTAATCATATAATTAACCATGAAAATTAGAAGGGAAAAAAAAAGAAAATTAGAAGGAAAGCCGAGTGTGGTGGCGCACACCTGTAATCCCCACACTTGAAGGCTGAGGCATGAGGATCGCTCTGAGTTCAAGGCCAGGGTGGACTGACTACATAGAGAGACCCTGTCTCAAAAAACAAAAAAATAGAAGGAAAAATACAAATATGATTGAATACAGTTTGCATTGGGGTAGTGACTCTGTCTGAATGAATTGTTCTTTTTTTCCCAGAATTTCAGTAAGATGTTTATTACTTCTTTACTTATTATTTATTAATCCCTTATGCCCAAATAAGGTAACTTAAAGCAAGTACTGGGTATTAAAAAGGCAGAGATTCTCAAATAATTAAATTATCCCTTATTAGGTAATAAGGTAGCTTGCTGGGTGTGTGTGTATGTGTGTGTTTCCCTGTCTACTCTAGCATTAAGCAACATGCTAAACCCTTTTATGCCAGGTGTGGTGGTGCACGCCTGTAATCCCAGCACTTGGGAGGCTGAGGCAGGAGGATCACTGTGAGTTCGAGGCCTGCCTGGACTACAAAGTAAGTTCAAGGCCAGCCTGAGCCACATAGTGAAACCCTGTGTCAAAAAGCAAAAACTAAAAAATCCTTTTTTATTTTTATTTTGAGACAAGGATTTGTTGAGTCGACTAGGCTGGACTTGAACTTCCAGCCCCGCTGCCTTAGCCTTCCGAGCAGCTAGAATTGCAGGTGCACCACTGCACAGCTTGTTTTGTTTTGGAGTGATCTGTTTAAATATGCCAGGTTCTTACTATAGAAATGTTTGTTTTATAACAGTTATAACAGTATGCTTACATATAAGATATGCCCCAGAAAGATTCATAGTCATTATTTTTCTTATTTTTTAAGATTTTCTCTTTCTTACTAGGAAAGTCTAAAATGAATAGGTAATATATAAGGTCTTAGAATATTTAGATTGGTCCAAAAAATAAAAATGTACACTAGTTTGTTTTTATTTTGTTGAGATGGGCTCTCTGCTTTGCCCAGGCTGGCAAAAAGAACTCATGGTTTTCTGAGCCTTCTGAGTGGCTGATTGCAGGTGTACACCACTGTTGCTGTCTCGCATGATGTTTTAACTGGGTGGTCTTTGTAAGCTTTCTAATGAAACTAAGCTATTCTGTGCTCGCAGTGCATGTGCTGGGAAGTGGAGGGCTTGGTCGCGTATGACACTCAGCTGCTGCTCTTGTTCTCGTTACATTACATTTGGGCCTTTTGTTTTTTTTTTCTTACAGTTCAAACGATATGTCAGTAAACTCCGGAGCAAGAGTACAGTTTTCAAAAAGAAGCATCAGATAATAGCAGAATTTAAGGCTGAATTTGGTCTCTTGCAGAGAACGGAAGAACTTCTTAAGCAACGTCATGAAAATATTCAGCATCAGCTGGTAATATGGTATTATCTTGGGCTCCTGTATCTACAAATGTAAAATTTATGGGTTACAGCTTTAGACTGAGGTCATTGTTTTTACTGGAAGACCTATAAAATTATTAATATTCTCTGATTAATTACAGAAATGTCATAAAAGCTGATTCATTTATTTTTAAGGTAGCAGTAAGCACTGCCTTTTTAAAATATGTGTGCTGGCTTGGGGATTATTAATAGAAGTTGAGGTCCAAGTAGACTTTTCTTTTGATTAGCTATTTAATTTGAGTGTAATTATCATACCGAGAGAGTGACTGTAAAACATTTATATATCCTGGCCTCCTGGGCAGAAATCTCTAATCGTGCACTTCCAAGGGACTTTAGAAAGAAACTTCCAGGGCGGGTGCTGTGTGGAAGGTCCCTGCAGGCTGTTCCTGTGTGTTCCTTGGTCATCAGCAGAGCGAAATCCACAGCAATCCAGCAGCAACTCTTATCACTGTCCATGCCAGCCCCTCTGAGTTTCTTGGTTGGGTCTTTTTTCTTTCACCTTTGGGGAACTGTTCCATCAGGATGGTGCTTCTCAGCCAGCAGTAATCTGGGCAGAGGTAAATGGCATTAACCAGATGCTGTTCCTTCCATCTGACAGTGTGAACTTTTCCATTTCATGCTGACGAGTATTGTTTGTTCCTAGAGAATCTTAGACTAAGAATTTGCTCTGATCACACATGGATTCTAACCGTGCTGGCTTTGATATTGAAGTAATAATCATGTAATTGTTCGTGTCTCCTCTCCTTCACTGGTGACAGCTGCTTTTCATCATCTCTTGTGTGCTGGTATTGGAGATTACAGCACACACTCTTGAGTGGTCTTCCCTTAAGTTTTTTTTTCTTCATTGGTTTTTGTTTTTTGAGACAGGGTCTTGCTATGTAGTTCGGACTGGCCTTGAACTCACTATATACCCCAGGCTGGCCTCGAACTCATGACGATCCTCCTGCCTCAACCTCCCAAACCTCCCAAGTGTTAGGATTACAGGTGTGTGCCACCACACCTGGCTTCCCTTAAATTTTGCCTTTACAATATCCTAGGCAATTCAAGAACCTTATAGTGCCCTAACTCCATTTACCCCCTTCTGATATTTTGTGTCATTATATAAACTTATCTTTAATTCTAAATGTGACGTTATTTTATTTATTTATTTTGGTGGGGTTTTGTTTTGTTTTGGTTTCTTTTGTTTCTGTTTTTTTGAGACAAGGGCTCACTATGTAGTTCAGGCAACCTTTGAACTCTCCTGCCTCAGCCTCCCAAGTGCTAAGATTATAGGGGAGTGCCACCATGCCTGGCTATGTTTTAATTCTTGCATGACATTATATTCAATATTATTCTTGATTTAGTCTTTTATTTTACTATTTTCATGGTTCTTCCCTTCCTGTATCAACATTTGTCTCCAGGGATCTGTCTGATGAGCTCCTCATCAATATGTTATTTAGTGCAGGTCTGCTGGTGACACATCCTTTCAGTCTGGGGTTGGTTTTTGTTTTGTTTTGTTTTTGCTAAGACATCTTTATTTTGAAGCATATTTTACTATTTTATTTAGTTTATTAGTACCTGTGTGTGCTATACAGCATTCCCATGCCTGTGTGAAGGGGCACACGCACAGGACACACCTTCACTCCTTCTTCACCCCCACTCCTGTCTCTGGTCACCTCTTTTTATACACATGTGCAACACATGATGTATGGAGCTTGTACATGGACATAACTCATCCCAGTTCCTTTTTTTTTAAACCCCCTTTCCCTCCTGCCTCCCACTCCCTCCGTCTCTTGAGTCCCTTCCCATTTGAGGATGATCTGTCTCCCTACTGCCTGTTATCTTTTATTTTGCTCTTTATTTTTACTGTGGGTTTCCCATATTAGAGAAACCATGTGATATTTAAGCTTGTGTTCCTAATTTATTTCACTTAACATTATAATCTCAAGGTGCATCCATTTGCCTTCTAATAACTCAAGTTTATCTTTAGGGCAGAGTAGTATTCCACTGTGTATAAATACCCCATTCTCCTTACCTGTGCATCTGTTGATGCATACACAGGCTGCTTCCAGGAGTACGTTGTTATGAGCTGTGCTGCTATAAACATGAGTGGCGTGGGGCACTGTGCTGTGACATCTCTAACTCTTCCGGGAAGGTACCTGGGAGGGATGAAGCACGTTTTCACCACTGTAGAAGTTTTGGTTCACACCAGTCTTCTTTCAGCACTTGAAAGATTTAATTTTATTGACTTCTAGCTTTGATTATTTCTAATGCAAAATGTCCTATACATTTTTTTAAGGTTTTATGTTATTCTTTAGTTACTTTAAATTTTCTGTGTTTGATTTTTCAGTACTTTGTCTATAACTTCCCTAACTTTATTTTTAATTTATCTATCTTGGGGTCTGGAAAGCTTCTTGAATATGTAGTTGAATGTGTTTTTCGGTTTTGTTTTGTTTTTTGTTTTGAGACACGGTCTCCTTATGTAGTCCAGGCTGACCTCAAACTCACAGCAGTCCTGCTGTCTCAGCCTCCCAGGTAGACAGGACCACAGGCTTGCACCATCGCACCTGGCCCATTTATTGATTTTTGTTTTGTTTTGTTTTGTTTTTTAAGACAGGGTCTCTTTATGTAGTTCAGGGTGGCCTTGAACTCATTGTGTAGCCCAGGCTGGCTTTGAACACGCAGCAGCCCGCCTACCTCAGCCTGCCAAGTGCTGGGATTTCAGGTGTGTGCTCCCATGCCCAGACTATTTATTGAATTCTTTTATAGGGGGAATGGGGAGGGTTGAGACAGGGTCTTGCTATGTAGTTCAAGCTGGTCTTGGACTCACTATGTAGCTCTGGCTAGACATGAACTCTCAGCAATCCTCATGCCTCTGCCTCCCGAGTGCTGGGATTACAGATGTGTACCACCATACCTGGGTTTTAAATTCTTAATATCAGTTATTATATGTCTTAGTTCTAGAATTTCTGCTTGATTCTATTGCATTGTTTCCAGTTGTTTATAATGTTCTTCAGCTTTGTGTGTGTGTGTGTGTGTGGTTCTGGGGATCAAATGTGCAGCCTTGCGTGTTAGGCGAGTGCCGCACCACTGACTTACACCTCTAGCTGTTCATTTGTTTTTGGGTTTTTGAGACAAGGCCTCACCATGTAGTTCAGGGTAGGCTTCAACTCACTATGTACACCAGGCTAGACTCAAATTTGTAGCAATCTTTCTGCCTCAGCCTCCCAAGTACTGGGATTACAGGCATGTGCCACCACACCTGGCACTGTGGCTATTTTGAAGTCTCTGTGTGATAAATTGAGCATTTATATCTATTGTTTGTGTTTTTCTCTTGATTTTCACTCCTTTGGCTCTGTTACTTTGCTTACCTAGTGTCTTAGTTACTTTTCTCTTGTTGCTGAGACAGAATACCTGACTCCTGCCCAAAATTAAGGAAGGAGAGGTTTATTTAGCTCACAGTTTGGGGAGATTGCAGTCTGTATCAGCTGGCTCCAAGGCAGGGTGGCGTGGCACAGGGGCAACAGTTCAGGGTGGCAGAAGACAGCAAAAGCAACAAGAGTAAAAAGGGAGAAAAAGCAAGCACCTTTTCTCCCCGTATATTGTGAGCGGGCTCCCCACCCTAGGGCAGGGCCTCATCACACCATCTCCTCCCCTCCAGGCACAGGGTGGAGGTGTTTATAAAATAAGGACCAGGTCTCCTGCTGAGTCTCTTAGTCAAATTTCTAAACTTCTCAAGTTGACACAATGTATCAACCATAAAAACTAGTAATTGTTATTGAACATCAAACATTAAATAAGATTAACTATTAAGCCCCTGCCTGTGTTTACCTTCCCTTGAGGAAGATAGAGAGATAGATAGATAGGTAGATAGATAGATAGATAGGAGATGATAGAATTTTTTGGCAAAGCACCTTGATTTAATTGAGAGTAGATTTGTTAGAGATGATGAGATGACTCTCTAATTTTCACTTGCTCCTAAGCTGTGGCTTTACTCCTGGGAAGTGTTCCTTACTCACAGGCCTGCCTCTTCGTCTTAGCCAAGGGGGCTTCACCTGATAGGCTGTGGCATTTCCCTGGCCTCAGGCCCGCAGGCCCGCAGGCCCGCAGAAGTCTGGACGCCTCCCTCTGGCGCCCTAGCTTTGTGTGGCGAGCAAACTGCTCATTCGCACTTGGTTTTTGAGAGTCTTAGCCTGCTTGTGCACAGTTGGGGATTTGGGTGGTGTCTGCAGAGGAGACTGCCCAGAATTGTGGGCTAGTTCTCTGTACTTCCCTCTACCCCTTAGGGCTCACTGCTGTCGGTTTGAGGACTCTAGCTCCCCTGCTGTTCCCACCCTTTTGTTTCTTCCATTTCCGCTATCTCCAGTAAGGTTTTCAAGCCTGGCATTTCCCGGAGAGTCTCTCCTCCCGGGGCACCTTTCCCACTTCAGTGGCCACTTCTTATCCTATTCTTTTCACAGTGTTTAGTTCTGTTAATCACTCCTCCTCCCATAAAATCTTCCTCCACTTGGCTCCTGGGACTCTGCAGCCCCGGTTCTTCCCCAAGCTCACACTCCTGTTCCGAGCCGCTGTGGAGCCGCAGGCCTCACTTCCTCCAGGCCTCCACCCACAGGTCATTTCGGGGAGACCTTTTCCTGCTGCCAAAGGCTTGAAGAGTCCAGCCACATTCTCACCCACACTCTGTGTGTCATGCCCACTTACTTACCTGTCGCTTAGTTATTCCCGGTGGACAACACTGTGAGGGAAAGTTGCTTTTTTCTTTTTTCTTAACTGCTGTATTGTGGGGCCTGGAATTGTGTGTGATATAGTAGATACACAGTAAATATTGCATGAGTGCTTCACCAAATGTTTCTTGAGTGCGTCTTATGCTTTACCTTCTGTGCTAAGGATGTAGCATTAGTCTAAGGCCTAAAACTAGAAATATTTCTTGTGCACCTGAGGGTAACACTGAAATTTAGTGTAGGTTTATAACATATGAAAGCATGTAATTGAATGAGGGAATATTTGAAATCAATGAAAATTGTCCTTTACAAGTCTAAACAAATTTATTAATAATCTTTTCCTAAATATGTAGTCTACATACTTTTAATGAGGACTAGCAGAGTGCTGATACCATTGGTGGCTTTTCTTTCTGATTTACAGCAAGCTATGGAGGAGAAAAGGGGCGTGTCTGGATATAGTTACACTCAGGAAGAGCTAGAAAGGGTGTCGGCGCTGAAGAGTGAAGTTGATGAGCTCAAGGGACGAACGCTGGATGACATGTCTGAAATGGTGACCACACTACTTTCCATTCTCCTTACTGTCTTCTAGTGCGCAAAGGCAGATGTCTTTGTGTATTGTTTTCAGGGAAAACATTCAAACTTTCATCTCTGCACAAGCCTTCTGTTCTCTGATCTGTTTTAATCAATCTCTTCGAATTTCTCCATTTGAATAAGATTGTTCAACTTCTAATAGTTTATACATTTTGGTTTTTTGTTTAGAAAAGTTATATAACACTAAAGAAATATTTATAATAAAAATAAGTTTTTCCAAGTCATACTATCCTACCTAATAAAGTTGTTTTATTTTTTGTATATGTCCTTAGTTTCTTGCTATGTACAGGGCTGCTACTTGGCCAGAAGTGCTGGTGTGCTCCCTTCAGACATAATACTGAAATCTTATCTTCCTTGTTAGTAAATAGCTGCTGCCCAAAACTCTCATTGAGCCCTTGTTCATGTTGGGCATTTCTATAGAACCTTCTGGATTTTACCAAAATCAAACTCCTCAGAAAATTAGTATTTGGGGCTGGGGATGTGGCTCAGTGGTAGAGTTCTTGCCCTGCATGCAGAAGGCCCTGGGTGTGATCCTTAGCACTGCGCGCGCGCACGCACACACACGCGCACACACACACACAATTAGTATTTAAACCAGGCAGGGTGGTAGGATGGTGCACTCTTGTAATCTTAGCACTTGGGAGGCTGAGGGGAGGCTTTTGCTGTGAGTTCGAGGCCCGTCAAGGCTACATAGTGAGTTTAAGGCAAGGTTGAACTGTACAGTGAAACCCTGTCTCAAAAAAACAAAGACAAGGCTGTAAAAATTAGTATGTAGTACAGAAGAGAACTCCAGGACCCCTCCTTCTGATTGGTATTCTTTTTTTTTTTGTCTTGTTATGCAGTTCAGACAGGCCTTAAGCTCACTTTGTAGCCCAGGTGGTTTTGAACTCACAACGATCCTCCTGTCTCAGCCTCCCTAGTGCTGGGGTTACAGGCGTGCACCGCCACGCCTGGCCCTTTTTTTTGGTACAGGAAATGGAACTCAGGACCTTGCACTTGCCAGGCAGGCGCTTGTACCACTGAGCTATATCCCTTGCCCGTTACGATTGGTATTCTAATAGGTAACTACTAAGTACTGTGAATATCACTCCATCTATACTTAATGTATATTTTACAAAACCTATATAACTATATTTGTATATTAGTAGTTATATACAGGCAGCTTTGCCTGTATTTATATATTTTATTAATTTAATAATAGATTAAATTATTTTCCCATTATGGTTTACTCTTGATAATCAAAATTTTAAGTGCATTTTGGTAAATGATACTCCACCTTGCTGAGGAATAAAAATTTACCAGGTCTTTCCCATACTGTTTGGCACTGAGGTAATTTATAGTTTTTTCACTCTTTAACATTTAAGTATTTTTATGCATGTAATATTGTCTATTTTGAATCATTTTTAAGACATCATAATTTTTGTTAAATGGCAGGTAAAGAAGCTGAATTCCCTGGTATCTGAGAAGAAGTCAGCACTAGCCCCAGTTATAAAAGAACTACGGCAGTTGCGTCAGAAATACCAAGTGAGTGAGTTTGATTTAGTGCTTTTTTTTTTATGTTTCATCTTGTTCATATATACTAGTTAGACCATTGTGTATTCTGCTTGGGTAATGACAGAAAATTATTATTGTTATCTTGATAATTATTATGCAAAAATGAGTAATAATATGACCTACAAAGGTTTTTGTTTAATTCGTGCTACTCATTTTGTTACAAATTAGTGGAGAGAAGGAGAAAAAGAAGAAATTGAAACTGAAATCCACAAATGCAATCAAATAAGATTTTTTCCTTCAAATCACATGCATGCCAGGTGGGGTGGCGCACGCCTATAATCCCAGTACTTGGGAGGCTGAGGCAGGAGGATTGTTGTACGTTCAAGACTAGCCTTGGCTACAAAGTGGGGTCAAAGCCAGCCTGAACTGCATAGCAAGATCCTGTCTCAAAAAGGCAAAGAAAAATAAAATCATATGCATATCAGAGCAGGGCTTGGTAGTGCATACCTATAATGCCTGTAATGCCAGCATTTAGAAGACTGAAGCAGCAGGATCACTGTGAGTTTGAGGCCAGCCTAAACTATATAGTGAGACTCTGGCTCAAAAACAAAAAAAAAATTGTTTAAGGAAAAGAATTGCAGGGGCCAGGGATAATAGCTCAGCAACACAAGCGCAGCCTGGCAAGCACAAGATCCTGAGTTCGATTCCCAATACCAAAAAAAGCAATTAAAATTCTTTCATGAGCCAGTGTGGTGGCGTACATCAGTAATCCCACCATTTGAGAGGCTGAGGCAGGAGGATCATTGCAAGTTTGAGACCAGCCTGGGCTACAAAGTGAGCTCAAGGCCGGCCTGACCTGCATAGCGAGACCCTATTTCAAAAAAGAAACAACATTCTTTCTTATTTGCACCCCCACATACTCCCAAGAAGTAACAACTGTTAACAGTTCTCTATATATTTTCCAGAAATTTTCTGAGAATTAATAAAGGGTAATTTTTTAATTACTTGAGTTTATTGGTACATTTTAAAGATCCATAATGGTAACATTCATCACAGGGAATTTGTACCTGTACATGACGTATCTTGTTGCTTCTTTTTTCCCCATTCCCCTGTCCTCCCTTCAGCCCCTCTCCTGCTTGTTTACAGAAGCTTTGTTTCCATTTTTTCCTTCCAGTCTCTTTTTTTCTTGTCCATTCTTTCCTTCCTCCCTCCCCCTCCCTTGTTCCCCTTCTCATTTCCACATCTTGTTCCCATTTCCCAATATGTATTATACATTTTGGTCCTTATTTATATTTTTGGTTTCTCACACCAGAGGAAACAACGCGGTACTTGAATGTGTGTGTCACATTTATTTCACTTAAGAGTGTAGTCTCAAGGTACATCCATTTAGCTAGAAATGTCTCAAGCATATCCTTTATGGCAGAGTAGTACTCCATTGTATTAAAAAACCACATCTTCTTTATCCATTCATCAGGTGATGGGCATCTGGGTTGTTTCCAAGGTTTAGCTATGACAAGTTGTGCTGCTATTGGATGTGCATATATTGCTACGGTATGATGCTTTTAAATCTCCTGGGAAGATACCAAGAAGGGGAATAGCTGGGTCAAGTGGGACCGGTCGCCAGTCCTAGTTTTTTGAAGAATCTCCACCCTGATTTCCACAGTGGCTGTACCAGTCTACACTCCACCAACAGTGGAGAAGATTTCCTTTTTCCCTACAGCCCTGCCAGCATTTGTTATTGGTTGATTTCTTGATAACAGCCATTCTTTTTTAAATTGCTTATATATTCTATTTTTGAAGGGAGAGTACCAGGAATCAAACTCAGGACCTTGTGTTTGCCAGGCAAGTGCTTATGCCATTGAGCTATATCCCTGGCAGTAAGTTTTTTTATATATTTTAGGTAGTAGTCCTTTGAGGAACAGCTAACAAAAATTTTTTATCACTCTATGGGTTGTCTCTTCACTCTATTGATAGTTTCCTTCACTATGCAAAATGTTTTTAATAAGATGAGATCTCAGTTGTTGATTCTTTGTGATAGTTCCTATGTGATTGGAGTTTTGTTCATAAAGTCTTTGTTTGCTGGGTGTGGTGGCACACACTTCTAATCCCAGCACTCGGGAGGCTGAGACAGGAGGATCATTGGGAGTTTGAGACCAGCCTGGGCTACAAAGTGAGTTTAAGGCCAACCTGAACTGCATAGTGAGACCCTCTCTCAAAAAGACTAAATGAATGAATGAATGAATGAATAAATAATATCTTTGCCTACACCGATGTCTTCAAGAGTTCTCCCTATTCTATCTTCCAGCAGATTTAGTGTTGTAAGTGTTTCTATTTTTTTTTTTTATTTTAGAAACATAAAAGTACAAAAACCTATTGACAAACAGACACCCATTATCATAGAAAATAGTACAATCACAACTAATCTATAGACAAGGTGATATGGTCTCAACAGTAGTTGTTGCTTTATCCATTGATATCTTCGAATTGTAGATGTATGGACCCATATACAAACATGCAAATTTAGTCAGACAGTTGATCCTCTCAACAACAGAAAAAAAAAAAAACACACACACAAGAACCAAAAATCCAAAGACAAGAAAGAAAACAGGCATACATCAACAACAGCAACAACATCAACAACAACAACAACAGAAGAAAACACCGCTTGTTGCTGCTTTACATATTGATATCTTCGAAGTGTGTGTTCAGGCTAACACATACAGATATACACTATTAATCTAATATCCTGTCTTCGATTATTGCTTAGCA
>PVLD010032850.1:0-14229 GCA_004027595.1 Dinomys branickii
TTGAGAGGATCAACTGTCTGACTAAATTTGCATGTCTGTATATGGGTCCATACATCTACAATTCGAAGATATCAATGGATAAAGCAACAACTACTGTTGAGACCATATCACCTTGTCTATAGATTAGTTGTGATTGTACTATTTTCTATGATAATGGGTGTCTATTTGTCAATATGTTTTTGTACTTTTATGTTTCTAAGATAAAAAAAATAAAAATAAAAATTAAAAAAAATATATCTTTGCTTTTTTCATATAACCTTCCTATGCGACTCGATTCCCTATTGGATAAATATTAGCTAAGCAGCTATATTTGTAATCCCATAGGTTGGTTGTAGTTTGACCCATGTTGTACCCACATTACGGGTTTGCTGTATAAATTGCCTGTAACAAAGGACCTTAGTAGCAACCCCCTCAGGATCCCTCCTGTCTTTCAATAAACCTTTCCTACTCTTAACCTCCACTGTCCTTTAGGATTTATTCTTCAATTTCAAGGGAAACAAATTGGGCATTTCTGACATCTACCAGGTGGGGAGTTACGTTTCTCCTATGTCATTATAACCAACAGCCAGCTTTGCAGACATGGCTTGAATGGTATGGCCTTCCACTTTGTATTTTTCAGTCTACTGGACATTAATTAGTGCTTAGAGAGGAAATCAGCCATCTTATTTGGTGCAAAGCCCTTACCTTCCTTTTGCATCAAAAAGTTGTTAACCAGAGTGGGAGGATTCATTAAAATTGTTCCCACACTCAAAGGCCTACGTTTTACATCATTTTTCTATGGTTCTTTGGGGCAGACATTAATCAAATTCTTGGCAGAAATTTATAGGATATTAATGTTGGCTAAGAATTTGATCCATTGTCTTCTTGACTTGGGAAGCAGGGCCCAGCAGAGGCTAAGCAAATGTGATGGAAATATAACTGGAGAGGTTCTGCACCCGCCTTCCATGAGGATGAAATTGCCTCTCTTTCAAAGGTGACATACACTGAGTGTCTTTTCCTACATGTCTTTGTGAAATTGAGAACTCCTAGCTCCCCTTGTACATTTAGGGCACCTCAGGGTACTTCTTCCCTGGCTTTTTCTGAAAGGTCTGACCTCTGGCTGCCATGTGGAAAATTTCATCTTCATTCAGTTCCTTTACCTGGATGGATGGTGAGGATGCTAGGCTTGTTCACTTGAGGGGATTTGAAGGTTAGGTAAAATACCTGTTTCTGCTAGTATGTGTACACTTCCAGAGGAAGGAATTCCAGGCCATTGGAAAGCATTCTTGAGAGGTAAAGCTGGTGAGAGCTTATTTGCCTCCGAGGAGATTTATAGAGGCACCGAGAGATCAGAGAAAGGTTTGATGGCCCCTCGGTGCCTCCAGTAACGCTCTGGGGCGCAGGGGGCAGCAAATAGTCTCTTTCTGTTTGGGTGGCAGGGAGAATTCTTTTGTTGTTATTGTTTTCATTTATATGATATTCAGTGGCCCCAAAACTTTTGGAGTATTTACAGCAGAAAAGATAAAATGTATAGTTTTTATTTTTTTGATCTAGTTAAACAAATATGGTAAAGGTAACACAATTTTTTTTTATAAAGAAATTGAAGAAGTAAGGAAAATTGCACAGAAACTTATAATCACTCTTTGAGGATTATCCTAAAAGTATCAACTATATTTGGGACTGCTTGATAATTATATAAATATTCTGTTATAATTAATAATTCTTTTATGTTTTTCCCTCATCAAAGCTGGCTGAGTATAATTGAGTAAAATGTATACCAAGTGTTTGAAATATATCTAGACTTCAACTGCAGTAGAACCAAAGGAAGCTATTATAATTACCATGAACTTTCTAATCACCATAACATCCTCACACCTTCATTTACATAACAAAATACCAAAGAGTAGAATGTGTGAACCAGAGGGTGTAGCTTTTTAATTGACATTGGGACTGATCTCTGATGAAAGAAGACTCATGTCACACATGGTGAGAGCTGCCAACCACTTTGTTTATTAAAGGAATATTTTGCTAAAGCAAAATATATAAATATATATATAAATATATATAAATATGCTTAAAGAGAATAAAGGCAGTTTTTAAGAGATGTCTAAAGGATAGTTTGAGAAAAGTATATGTTATATTTGAGTTGATAGCTTTGGGAACTGGGCTGATAGGCTTGGGAACAGCACAGAAAATGGGCCCATGTCTTGCAGCTGTAAGGCTGTGGCCTCCCTCTAAGTCATGCTATGCTTTGCTTGTAGTTTTTAGGTAGCCCTTTAGGACAGGTCAGATCTATAGTTAAGATGTAAAGTTATATATATATATATATATATTTTTTTTTTTTTTTTAATTTGGGAGCTGACTCCCACATAAGGTACATCTTTCTTTTTCTTTCTTCCTTCCTTCCTTCCCTCTTTCCTTCCTTTCTTTTTCTCTTCCTTCCTTCCTTCCTTCCTTCCTTCCTTCCTTCCTTCCTTCCTTCCTTCTCTTCTTTTTAAGACAGGGTTTGCACTCCCTGTACAGTTCAGGCTGGCCTTGAGCTTACTTTGCAGCCCAGGCTGGTTTCAAACTCACAATAATCCTCCTGCCTCAGCTTCCTAAGTGCTGGGACTACAGGCGTGCGCCACCACGCCTGGCTCAGGCTTATATTTCTTTTCTCAGTGATTAATTTTGCATTCCTCCTCCGCCTCCATCTCCTCAAATCACATGACAACTGCCTTAGATCACCCTATGGCTGATCTTTCCTTATGCTGTGGGTCAGTTACAATGACCATATTAGTACAGTTAGAAACAGTGGAGCTGAGGGAGTAACTCCTCCATTTAGTTCTAAACAGTACCCTATGGCTATATTATTATAGACAGCTAGATAGAAATTCATATACAGTCAGGGAGGGACTGGGCTCTCAAGGAAGTCAGTGAAACCACAGATACCAGAATTGTGACTGGGGGAGCATCTGAGGAAGGCAAGGCCTCAAGACAAAGTTAGGATGGTCTGACTGAATGCTTCATTCAGTGCTAAGCAGAACTTGAGACTATACTGTATTTAGTACAACCCAGTCCACTAAGTCCAGATATGCATCAGATAGCGGGTGGTTGACCAGAACAACTGGACCCATCCCTTCCCAAAATATTCTATGGTTTTAGAAGCCATTGATAAGTTTAATGATGTCAGCTATATACCCTTGCTACATGCCCTGCATCCCTGTTGGATGCATATTAATTAACTGGCTATACTTATCTTATTGGTTGATTACAGTTTGACTCATGTTGTACCCACATTTGTGGCTTTGCTGTATAGGTTACGCCTGACAAAGGGTCTTGGTGGCAACCCACTCAGGTCCCCTCCTGACTCTCAGAAGCTATTCCTATTTCCCAATAAACTTTTCCAAGTCTTAGTGTCTTTTGTCCTTTGAAATTCATTCTTCAATTTCAGGGGACGCAAACTTGGTATATCTGACATCTAGCAAGTTTGGTGTTGTATTTCTCCTGTATTAATTCCTGCTCCCATTGTCCTAAGATGGGTTGAAAATAAAATGACAAAAACCCAGGAGATCGCTGATGCTCTCCGTGAGAGCACTTGTGTGGTGGATCTCCTGACTTGTCCTTCTGTTCACCTCTGGACTATTCCCACCTCCTTACAGGTTCATGAATATGAGCTACATGTCATCAATATAACTGAGACCAGAGTAAATTCCGGGACAAGCATATGTGTTGAGAGTCCCTAAAATGTCTTAGCACCTAGTCAATCATTCTTGTCAATCTCACCTAGAGATTCAAGGGGATGCACCTGAGTGGAGGTGCCTGGCCTTTAAATTCTGATGCCTGCTTTATCTGTGTTTTTTGCTGCTCTTTTACTGTTGCTACTTTTGTGTGCTTTGACCTGTGTGCAGTGCTTTTCTGTCACTCTGGCACCTTTCTTGGTATGTGCTACATGTTTTGTTGATGCAAACTTGCCTTGAGCCCAACTTTCTGTGATCTTCAATAAATGTAGCTTCTCGCTACTTACTACTGGGGGTCAATTTTTTCCTCATTGTACAGAGAGCCTTCATTGTATCGGCCTGATCTACTGCAACAATATTATGTGGCAAATTAGATTTTCACCATTTCTTTCTCTTATACAGTTGTCTCACAGCTTTTTACTGAGCATATTTTGTGTGTCAGCCATGAGCTGACTCTCACTCTATAAGCAACATGCATGTGACCCACTATAATAATGCTTTCCTCTCCACTTTCTCCGTCCTGGCCCAGCTCCTCCTAAGACTTTTGTGAACATAAGCTACTTTGGTATTCCCAGGGCCCAGCATAATAGTTGCATTATCATCCCACTTCTGCGATGAATGATTTTTCTCTATTGAAACTATTTAACTGTAGCCTGGATGCTAGAGCTACTGCAGAGGTGTTACTGCCAATTCGGGTTCATACACAGATTTGCTTACTCACTGCTATAGGGAAAGCGGGGCAGATAAACACTGAAGGAACAGGATGAAGGCCTGAGTAAGCTTCCTGACAAATCTGACTAGGAAGAGTTAACATCTTTACTGAAAGGAGGAACTAAGAGAGAGCTGTTAAAATGGGCTTGGCACTTAGCCAAGGTGGGCTGCCCCTTCTCACCTGCAGCAATGAGACAAAATGGGCAGGTGCTGGGGACCCGCCATGATATGTATAGACTGGTGGAGGCCAAGCTGCAGGATCTAGGCCCCACAGCCCTGAGGTCAGTGTTGACTTGCTTTGAGAACCAATACCTGCACGCTGATATTTGCTAAGGACAATTTAAAGAATGTTAATTCTCTAGTAACCTGTGCAGGAACCCGGAGGTCGAGAAGGTCGTGTTCTTCTCTTTTGTTCCTCTGGTAAAATTTAACCTGTTCCCTATTTTTCAAAATATCTTTCAGCTGTTACTGTTCTGCAGCGATGCATGACCTCTTCCCCCACATTTCTTTCTTGTGAATAAAGGTGTGTTAACCAAAAGTTTACTGAGCTTGTTCGCTGCAAGCAAGCTCCTCCCAGCTGCCTTTTGCACCCTGAAATTTGTCTCTGCCTCTCTTTTGCTCCCCATTTTTCTGCCCTTACAGGTAGCTGGAGATCTGATCAGCCTTGGGCAGGCAGAGAACTACATAACAGAGAACTCAGTATATAAGATATACACTCACACCTAGATATACACACACACATAATCTTACACCTAGACATACACATACACACACACACACACACACACACATATATATCATATATATAATTTCTCGTACTATGTTACTGCACTAAATGTACACATATGCTTTTACTTAATTGCTAAGTTGACCTTGCATGTAAGGTCCTTTTCATCAAACCCATACATTTTTTCTTTTTTTCTGGTTTTTTGAGATAGGGTCTCACTACATAGTTCAGGCTGTCCCTGAGCTCACTATGTAGCCCAGGTGGCCTCAAACTTTTAGCAGTCCTCCTGCCTCAGCCTCCTGAGTGCTGGGATTACAGGCATGTTCCACCACGCCTGGCCAAACCCATAAATTCTAAAGAAGGTTCTGACAGGACAAATTAGACCAAATGAACCTCACTTAGAAATGAGGTAGATGATGGCTAGGGAGTTAGGGTCTTACGGCCTGGGATAGCCAATCAGATTGGGACAAGCGCCAGGTAGGGATAATGTTATAGGCAGCTGAGTTAGATAGAAATATTATAGGCAGTCAGACAGGGCCAGGCCCTCGAGGGAGCCAGCAGGCCTGAAGGAGCCAGCAGACCTGTGGGCCAGACCTCAAGACAAAAGGTGCTAAACAAATGCACCCACTTATCTCCCTAGATGTAAAACAGGGATTGATATTCTAAATAAGTAACAACCACCTTCTAAAAAGCCAGGAAGAGTCACTAGCCCGACCCCCACAGGAAAAGCCCCTGATCTGTATTCATGCCCTCTTGCTACCTGACTCTCTTCCCCATTTGATCTCAGTCCACTCAGTCTTACCTGGACAATTATGCCTGTGATCTTATTGGTGGACCACAGTGTTGTCCATTTCCCCTACCTTGGACCTGCCTCACCTCATGGTTTTTCCCTATAAAGTCCCTAGAAAAGACAGAGTTGGGGGCAACCCACTCGGGCCCCCCTTCTTTCTCTCAATAAATATATTCTGCTCTTAACCTCCGTTGTTCCTAAAATTCATTCTTCGGTTTTAGAGAACACAAACTCGTCTGATATCATTCAGGTTGGGATATTTATTTTCCTGTATCAATAAGGGCCCTGGCACCCAATAAAAGTAGCTGGAGTGTCGGGCCTGGTGGTGCATGCCTGTAATCTAAACACTCAGGAGGCTGAGGCAGGAGGATCACTGCGAGTTCGAGACCAGCCTGGGCTACAAAGTGAACTCAAGGCCAGCCTGAACTGCATAGCAAGACCCTGTCTCAAAAAGAAAGAAAAAAAAAAGCTGGAAACAAAGGCCCCACAGGTCCTCCATATCTGTGATGCCGCCTACTCTCTCATAGGGAAACTCTGTCCCCTATTTTCTTTCTTAGTTTCAAATAAAGTATTTTTATTTTTCCTTCTAAACTTTATACAGTGGTACCTTGGTTCAGAAAGGCTATTGTTTGCAATTACAGAGGCATTTGGCAAAATTTTGTTCATGTTTGTGTTGTAACCTGCCCCCTTGGTACATGGCAAAACTGTTGTAACGTGCCCCCTGGACTAAAAAGCTTGCTTAAACTGCATGTCAAAACTGCTGCGCTGTTTCCTGTTCTGTATGCGCCAATAATTCCCTAAACTGCTGCG
The DNA here is from genome assembly GCA_004027595.1 of Dinomys branickii. Classification (NCBI taxonomy): domain Eukaryota; kingdom Metazoa; phylum Chordata; class Mammalia; order Rodentia; family Dinomyidae; genus Dinomys; species Dinomys branickii. Next base: position 6,737 of record PVLD010032850.1, read on the forward strand.
CAGTTCCCTGTTCTGTATGCACCGATAGAATTCCCCACCCCATGTTCTGTATGTGCTGATAGAATGCCCCTAAGCGAAACTTGCCCCCCCACCTCTTGGTCTGTATGTGCTGATAGAAGCCCCCCCCCCAACTGAAATTTACCCCACCCTAAGCTTGTGGTTTGCAGGCATAAAAACGTGACCATCCACCCACCCGGCGCTCTCCTTGCCTGCGCTGCAACGGGGACGCCGCTGGATACCAGCTAAAATAAAGCGCTCTTTCTTATAAGACGTCTTGATTTTTGGATTTTTTCGGATGTCCCACAGTTTGCAAACTCTGCATCAGGTGACAAACATGACTGTGGGTATCTTTCCCGCACAAACACAAACATGGTCTTCTGTTCCAAAATCGGAACAAATTAAGTTTGTGAACCACTGTATCTCTAATTCCTTATTGATTCAAAGTTTACAAATTCCCATTTGGCTATGATGTAGCAGTGTGGTACACACCCCCAGATGTAACCCTGCTGACCAAATCAAAAGAGGCTACATACTGTGGTAAAAAAGTAAAAAAGGACTTATTTATATCTAGCTGAGGAGATAGAGGGTTCCATTTGCCCCTAACAGATAGAGGGTGATACAGGAAAATAAAAACTCCCAACCTGAACGATATCTGAGATGAATCGTGTTCTCTAAAATTGAAGAATGAATTTTAGGAACAACAAAGGTTAAGAGCAGGATATATTTATTGAGGGAAAGCTTCTGTCGAAGAGAGGGACAGAAGAGGGGCCCGAATTGGTTACCTCAAGACCCTGTCTTTTCTAGGGACTTTTATAGAGAAAAACCGTGAGGTGAGGGGGGTCCAAGGTAGGGGAAATGGACCAAACTATGGTCAGCCAATGAGAATTGTTCAGGTAAAATTGATTAAATTGGAGTCACGTAGCAGCAAGTGGGCTCGAATACAGAACAGGGGCTTTCCCTGTAAGGGGTTGGGTCAGGGACTCTTCAAGGTGATCACCACCTATTTAGAATATCAATCCCTGATGTTTACACCTAGGGAGGTGTGTGGGTGCATTTGTTTAGTCCTTTTGTTTTGAGGTCTGGCCCACAGGTATCTTTTCTTTTATGTTGGCTCCTTGGAGGGCCTGGCCCTGTCTGACTGCCTGTAATATTTCTATCTAACCTAGCTGCCTACACCATTTCCCCCTCTGAAGAAGTAACCCAAACTGCCATGATCACTCTGGATTCTTCAGGCTGAAAAGGGTTGTAGTTGTTGACCGGCAGTCAGAGATACTCTCCAGAGGGTCTATCTAAAGGTTCTCGATAGACACCAGGCGTTTTCTTCTTGGGTACGTGGATAGCTTTAAATCTGGAGGAGACAAAGCCAAAGAAACAATTAGGTATGCATGAACCAAATAATAAGATCAACAGGATAATTGTGAATACAGTCAACAAAGACTTTTTTTTACCAAGAGGAGCCAGTAATGGCCTCCCATAGAGAGGATAAGCTCCGAACTATGAACTCCGCTAGCTGAGCACTAGTCCCAGGTGTAAGTGAGGAACTTTCAAGAGTCTGATGTAAAGTTAACACTGCAGATCCTGCCCTCCTTGTCCCATTTTTCATGAAGGAGCTGCCATCACAGAAAAGGGTCAAATCAGGGTAAGGGGTGTGTCTAATAAGTCTTCTCTAGCTGTGTATGTATGGAGAATTACCTGTTCACATCATGTCCATCAGTCCCAATTTCCTCCTTTTCTGGCAAAAAGGTAGCAGAGTTTAAGGAGGAACATGTCTTTATTTGAATGGCTGGTCTTTCTAGAAGTAGAGCCTGGTATTTAAGAAGTCAGCTGTCTGATAGCCAGAGGCTCCCTTTGGATGAAATTAGTCTTGCCACATTGTGAGGCGTATATATAGTGAGATCTTTACCTACAGTTAGCTTGGATGCTTCTGGCACTAAGAGAGCTACAGCTGCCATAGCTCTAAGGCAAGAAGGCCATCCCTTTGCTACAATGTTTAATTCATGACTTAGGTACCCTACAGGCTGTTCAGCGGGTCTCCAATCCTGCGGAAGTACTCCCAAAGCCATATCTTGCCTCTCGTAGACATGTAAATTGAAATGGTATCCTGTGGGGAGGCTTAGGGCTGGGGCATTTAGGAGAGCTGGTTTAAGCTTCTGAAATGCTGTTTGGGAATCAGGTTCCCAGGTTAAATATGGGTATCTGTCTTTTGGGCCTCTTTTATAAGTTGATAGAAGGGTCTTGCAATTTCCCCATATCCTGGTATCTGAAGGCGACAAAAGCCTCCAATTCCTAGGAATCCCCTTAGCTATTTTAGGGTCTTGGGCTGTGGGAAGGAAAGAACTGGTTTAATTCTGTTCTTTCCTAGCCTTTGGGTTCCCTTGGATATTGTTATACGCAGCTGAGATAGATAGAAATACAATAGGCAGTCAGACAGGGCTGGGCCCTCGAAGAAGCCAACATAAAAGATAAGATAACTGTGGGCCAGACCTCAAGACAAAAGACTAAACAAATACATCCACATACCTCCCCAGGGATGAACAGCAGGGATTGACCACCTTGAAGAGTCTTTGACCCAACCCTTACGGGAAAAGCCCCTGACCTAACCCTTATGGGAAAAGCCCCGCTGCATGCCCGCTTGTTACGTGACTCACTTTCCCATTTGATCCCAGTCCACTCAGTCTTACCTGGACAATTATGCCTGTAATCTTATTGGCAGACCATAGTTTTGTCCATTTCCCCTACCTTGGACCTGCCTCACCTCATGGTTTTTCCCTATTAAAGTCCCTGACAAAGACAGAGTTGGGGGTAACCCACTCGGGCCCCCCCCTTCTGTCCCTCTCTTGGACAGAAGCTTTCTTTCTTCCAATAAATATATTCTGCTCTTAACCTCTGTTGTTCCTAAAATTCATTCTTCGGTTTTAGAGAACACGAACTCGTCTGATATCATTCAAGTTGGGATATTTATTTTCCTGTATCAATATGATGAGGCCTAAATAGTTTACCTGAAGACTGCAAAGTTGTGCTTTAGATTTAGAGACCTTATGACCTCTGTCTGCTAGAAAATTTAGCAAAGCACAAGTACCTTGGCTACAGCGCTTTTCTGAGGGGGCACAGAAAAGACTGTCATCTATATACTGTAAGACTGTGACCTGGGAAAACTCAAAACATGCTAGGTCATGGGAAAGCACTTGTCCAAAAAGATGTGGACCTTTGAACCTTTGGGGAAGCACTATCCATGTCAATTGAGAGGCCTGGTCATGAGGATCTTAAAAAGCAAAGAGAAACTGAGAATCTCTACATAAAGGAATACAAAAGAAAGCATCTTTTAAATCTAACACTGAAACCAACTGGCATCTTCTGGAATTTGAGAAAGGAGGGTATATGGGTTAGGTACCATTGGGTGAATTGGCACTACTGCCTCATTTATCAGTCTGAGGTCCTGTACTAATCTCCATTCCCCATTGGGTTTTTGAATTCCAAAGATTGGAGTGTTGCATGGACGGTTACAGGGCTCAAGTAAGCCCTTTATGTTGTTAATTAAAGTTAATAATCCTTTTTTAACCTCAGGTTTTAAAGGATATTGTCTCTGGTTAGGAAAAATAGTAGAATCTCTGAGATGTATCTGTACTAGAGCAGCTTCTAATGTCCTATCTATTCTGCCTTTAGTTGCCCATACTTCAGGATTTATTTCTGTCTTGATGAGGGGAAGACAGTGTACCTGACCTGGGTGCATACATTTTACAGTATTTAAACAAGATAAAGTATCTCTTCCCAAGAGAGGGACTGGATTTTCAGGCATTATCAAAAAGGAATGTGAAAAAAGAAAACCATCCCAGTTACAGCCTAAAGGTTGTGAAAAATAGCGAATTACCTCCTCTCCAGTGACTCCTTTCACTGAGATATGATGGGTGGAAGGCCAGGATTGAAAGGAGGACTGAGAGACTTGCACCAGTGTCCAGCAATAGGCTAGTTTATTTTTCCTCTATGGTCATGATTACCTGGGGCTCCTCCGTGGAGATGACAGTCTGGCCAGAGGGAGAGGGCAAAGTGTGCTCCAGGCCCCTTTGTTCTTGCTGGACCAACTGGTAGGATGGGTCTGAACTCTGGGGCCTTCACTTCAGAGGGCAGTCCAACCTCCAGTGTCACCTTTGCAGTTGGGACATGGTCTGGGTGGCTTCTTAGGGCAGTCCTTCTTAAGGTGGCCTGGCTTCTGACAGCAGTAGCAGATGAAGGTAGTCTTTGTGTTCTTGGGGCCCCAAGAATCAGACTTAGGGTCTGTTTCTCTTAGTGCTGCTGCAAAGGCAGCTTCTTTTTCTCAGTCTCTTTGTTTTCTCTCCTTGGCTTCCTCCTCATCGTGGTTATAAAATACTAAGGAGACAGGTTTTACTAACTTATCAAGTGAGCTATCAGGAGCAAAAGCCATTTTTTTGTAGCTTTTTTCTAATGTCTGGGGCTGACTGAGTAATGAACTTATCTTTAAGGATAATTTGTCCCCCCACTGAATTAGGATCTAGGGAAGTATGCTTTATCAATGCCTCTTGTAAGCGATCTAAGAAAGCGGAGGGGTGTTCCCTTTTTTCTTGAACCGCTGACAGTTTAAAATAATTAAATGGCTTAGCTGTTATCCTTCTTAGACCTTCAAGAACACATGTCTGAAAATGTGTCCTATTCTAATCTCCCATGTAGTTGCTAGGCCAGTAGGAGTCTTGGATAGGGACAGCTTGGGCTCCAGTGGGATCTGGTAGTGCCCCTGGCTGTCTTCCTTCTGGCCTTCTGAAATTAATAGTGTGGTATTCATCTCCAAATGCAATAGCAGCCTGTAACACTGCCTGTTTCTCATTAGTGGTCAATGTTTGATGTAAGAGTAACATTACATCTTTCCAATCTAGCTCATAGGTCTGAGTGAGGCCTCTAAATACCTCAACGTACTTATCAGGGTCATCTAGAAATTTTCCAAGATCTAACTTTATCTGTTTTATCTCTCTCATTGAGCAAAAAAGGCACATGAACTCTGTAGTTCCAAATTGTCCATTTACTTCTTGTAATGGATACTGTCTTTGAGGAGCCTGCCTAAACTCAGCTAAGGATGAGAACAGCCATGTAGAGGCCTGGGTTACAGCTGGTCTAGAAGCCTCATCCTCTAGCCTAGAAGGTCAAGTAGGGGAAACCCTAGGTTCAGTAATGGTAGGTGAGACTTTGATTAAGGCTGTCTTGTCCTCAGGCTCCAAAGATTAGGGAGGAGAAGTCTCAAGTTCTAGGATAGTGGATGTTTTAAGAGTCTGAGATATCCCATTTCCCTGTGGCTCACGTTTACATTTTGAAACTAAATAGGGATTATTTCTTAATGCAAAGAAAATTTGAATGTATGGCACTTCTGACCATTTTCCTTCCTTTTTACACTATATTTCTATTTGTAAAACAGCATCATAATTAATACTTCCCTTTGCCTTCCGTTTTGGCTCTACGGAATAGCTAGGCCATGCACATGTGCAGAAAAATATTAAATGACTCTTTTTCAATGTGGAAGGATCAAACATCTTCCAATGCTTAATGATGCAATTAGAGGAGTAAGTGACTTTGACTGTGAGTTTCCCACATCTGTAAAACAAGAACAGAGAGTGTGGGCATCTCCTCCCTATCTCTAATTGATCTTGTACCCTTACGGCATCCCTCAAGTATATTCCACTCCAGGACAGGTGGATGCCATCTGGAGATTGCAGAGGACAAAATCCAGTCAGCCTATCCACCCTCGAACTGACCTGCGATTCTGTCCTCCCAGAAAACTCATGAACCATGCACTTACTCCTATTGGACATCTACAAGCATATGTTACAATTGGTCTGGTGACAAGAATGTCTAAAGAAGGAAGCATATCTTTGTAATAAACTATTGCTTTTTTTATTCTTTGGACAAGGGCATATATATAAAAAGGCAAGTTGGAAGTAGTTAAATTATTTTCAAGCTACAAAGGGGATCATCTCTAGATAGAACAAATGGCCAGAATATCTTGCCTGTGCACTGGTCAGAGAAGTCTCCAGACATTGTGTCTGTTACCTAATCACCTAGGCAACCTTTCCTAACCACAGGACAAGACTATGTTTTATTTAAACTTTGAAACTCACAGGTTAGACTTATATTTACCATCTAGCAATCACATTTAAATATTGCTAAAGGCAAGTCAGTTAAGGCTGTTTTTGTTTCTTTTTTTGTTTTTGAGACAGGGTCTCCTTATGCAATTCAGGCTGGCCTTAAGCTAATTTATGTAGCCTAGGTTGGTCTTGAACTCTCAAGGATCCTCCTGCCTCAGTCTCCCAAGTGCTGGGATTATAGACTTACAGGCCTGCACCACCACACCTGGCAGTTTAAGGCTGACAAGAATCTCTTTTTACCATTAGTTAGCATATGTAAGGCACAAATGTGAGTCATTTCCCACTAGCCTCTGTAAAATGTAAGTTGTTGCAAGCTGCCTCAGCCTAGTTTGTGAAGGGTGGCTCCACTGAAGTATTTATGGAGAATTCCTAGTCTACTGGCAGAGAGACATAAGTACAATAGATAAGTGGAGATTTTTCAGTGGTCAGGAGCTAGTTTCCACCGAGGAACCTTTGGGTATCCACCAGAGAGTAGCCCTGGCCATGACCCCTCAGTTGTTCAGTTTCTATTGGCCCACACAACCAGAGTCAGTCTCCAGAAAGGAATCCAGCTGTCTCTCTGGTCCACATTCCATCAGCCATTGGCTTCAATGGGGATTCACCAAAGGGGAGTTGAGGAAACCTGTTCTCTGCTTTGAAGAGTGGCAGCTGCTCTAAGAGCGTTTAACTAGCTGGCAAAATGGCTGGGGATATAGCTCAGTGGAATAAGCGCCTGCCTAGCAAGCACAGGGTCCTGAGTTCAATCCCCAGTACCGCAAAAAAAAAAAAAAAAACTAACTGGCAGAGTGACCACTGTTTGTTGAGATTCTACAAGGAATAGTTAAAAGCCTGAACAAGATTACCTAGCAGTAGACCCTATGAGAAGAGGAAAGATTGGCAATCCTCCTTTAGACTAAATGTTTTGGTCCCAGAAGTGTGCTGCTTTCTGAGATAGCTCCTTCTGGTGTCACCCAGAAGTTGGTTCTCTCCACTGTGTCTCAGGTTTAGCCTCCCGAGGGAGACCTGCCTAGAACACTAAGCCAGGACATGGCTTTATCTGTGTTCTCCTGGATGGGCAAAATTCAGATGTCTCATCTGACCCAGAGACGGGGTATATGTTCTTTCTTTAAGGTGACTTCCCTGTCTTTGGCATTAACAAAGGCTCATCTAAAGAGACAGAAATGTATGTATGTATATATGAATATACATATATGCAGGAGGGCTAACATGGTTCTACTATTGTATTATATCACTTAATGCTAAGGAATAATTGATGACGGGTTATTTGATCAATATTGTATGTCTGTATGTATTATCCTGAACACACACTTCGAAGATATCAATATGCAAAGCAGCAACTATTGGTGT
>PVLD010032851.1:0-14220 GCA_004027595.1 Dinomys branickii
TCCGTCTCCCCTGGCCGAGTCGGGAGTCTTCCATGAGCGTGGGTCTCTGAAGCTGAAGCTGCAGTTGCTGGAACAAGGGCTTGGGCCAAGAGTGTGTTTGAAGCAGTGGCTTCCTCTTTCTCTGTCTCTTCTCCCTCCGACTGTGCCGCGGCGGCCCTCCGATCCTTTCCTCCAGGAGAGGTTTTGCTTGGTCTTTCCTAGGGCTTCAGTTCCCATTTTAGATCCTTCTTGGGTTCAGGGTACTCACCTCTCTCCTTTCTGCCTTCATACTGCTATATTCCATTGTCTGGGTGGTAATCCTCTGGGAGGTTCTCTCTCTGCTGCCTACCCAGTCGCCATCTTCCCAGAAGTCTCCCCATTCTAATTTAGAAGCTTTCTCTCAATAAATTGTTCCTACTCTTAATCTCTATCGTTCCTAGAATTTATTCCTCGATTTTAGAGAACATGAACTCGGGCATTTCAGACATCTAGCAGGTTGGGAGTTATAATATTTCCCTTATATTATTTGGATTATTTGGTGGTTGTGTATTATACTACCTATTACCTATATATATCTTATACTTGGCATAAAATAAAGGAGGAGTTTTTTGGTTGGTTTTATTTTTGGTTCTGAGAATTGAACTCAGGACTTCGCACTTGCCAGGTAGGCACTTGTGCCGTTGAGCTATCCCCAGCCCTGCAGACAGGGTTTTGATATGTAATTCAGGCTGGTCTTGAACTCACTGTGTAGCCCAGGCTGGCCTCAAACTTGCCTCAGTGTTCTTTCTGCCTCAGTCTCCCAAATGTGGGAATTATGGGCATGTGCTATCATGCCCTGTGTTTAATTCTTTTTCTTTCCTTCCTTCCTTCCTTCCTTCCTTCCTTCCTTCCTTCCTTCCTTCCTTCCTTCCTTCCTTTCTTATTTATTTATTTATTTATTTATGGCAGGGTCTCCTGTGTAGGCATGTGTGCCACCACACCTGGTTAGAGAAAACTTTGTCTGATTGATTAATGTCTTTCCTCTTTAGGTATGCAACATTGTGTTCTGCTGCTTGTACCACAGGTGTTTCAGTTGTTGGTGCAGAACATTGATGGAAACCAGGTGTGGTGGCAAATGCCCGTAATTCCAGAATTTGGGAGGCTACTGCAGAGGAGATTGGCCAGAAATTCAGGGCCAGCCTGGACTACATGGTGAGATACTGTCTCAAAAAACCAAAACCAAACCAAACCAAACATTTCTGGCCTGTCAGGCATTCTAGGCCCAAAGGTAAAGCTTAGTAATGTCTTAAAATCTGTGTGCTGTTGGTATCCTTTTGTTTAGCCAAACAAAAATTCTGTGATTTTATTCATACAGCTGCTACAGTGAAACCAGGCCCTCCACCTGGCTCTGAAATTATAGCAGCAATGAGTAAAACAGACAGACAGGCCCTCAAGCAAAGTGAAGGCACCAGTCTCACAGATGTCTGCCAGAAGAGGAATCAGCAAACATGGAGTTTTTTTTTTTTTTTTTGGTGGTACCGGGCATTGAACCCAGCACCTTGCGCTTTCCAGGCAGGTGCTTATTCTGAGCTATATCCCCAGCCCAAACATGGAGGTTTTGAGCAGTGACTTGCCTGTTTAAGAATAGCTAAGAGACAGATATGTCTGGAGCTGCATGCATTAGGGTCAAGTGGGCAGTGATGAAGCTGGAGCGGTACTAGGGAAGATCATGTGGGCCTTCAGATTTCATTCTACAGAAGATCTTAGAATGTTCCTTGTAGGAGGATAAAGTGATGTGACTTAAGTTTAAAGGTTCATTCTTTCTTACGGAGAGAACAGCATCCAAACTTTAAGAAAAGAGGCAGTGAGCAGTGAGTTTGGTTAGGAAGTGGTCGTCCTAGTCCTCTTAAGTGAGTGGTGATGGCCTGCAAGCAGTGAGGTGGAGGGAGATTTGGAGATAAAAACCATGTAGCACGGCATGTGTGGAAGAACACAGTCAAGGATGGTTCCAAGGCTGATAGATAACTGGTCTTTAAGAGTTTATAGAGGTTTTCTTTGAGCTGTGTGGGGAGTTGTTTGTTTATTTGCCTTTTTGAGACAGGGTCTTGCTATGCAGTTCAGGCTGGCCTTGAGCTCACTTTGTATCCCAGGATGGTCTTGAACTCGCAGTGATCCTCCTGCCTCAGCCTCCCTAGTGCTGGGATTACAGGCGTGTGCCACCATATCTGGCTGGAAGTTGTTTATTATTATTATTATTATTATTATTGTTATTTTCTTTTTGAGATTGCTGTGCAGTTCAGACTGGCCTTGAGCTCACTTTGTAGCCCAGGCTAGCCTTGAACTTACAACAGTCCTCCTGCCTCAGCCTCCAGGAGTTTATTATTTTTTTCATTTTTAATCTATGTTTTCCAATTTTTTTATAGTGAATTTGTGATACTTTGTTATCTAACATCCATCTATATCTATCTATATCTGCCTGCCTGTCTGTCTGTCTGTCTGTCTGTCTATCTATCTATCTATCTATCTATCTTTTTGAGACAGGGTCTTGCTGTGTAGTTCAGGCTGGCCTTGAACTCACTTTGTAGCCCAGGCTAGCCTTGAACTTACAACAGTCCTCCTGCCTCAGCCTCCAGGAGTTTATTATTTTTTTCATTTTTAATCTATGTTTTCCAATTTTTTTATAGTGAATTTGTGATACTTTGTTATCTAACATCCATCTATATCTATCTATATCTGCCTGCCTGCCTGTCTGTCTGTCTGTCTGTCTGTCTATCTATCTATCTATCTATCTATCTATCTATCTATCTTTTTGAGACAGGGTCTTGCTGTGTAGTTCAGGCTGGCCTTGAACTCACTTTGTAGCCCAGGCTGGTCCTGAACTCACAAGAATCCTCCTATCTGAGCCTTCAGAGTGCTGAGATTACAGGCATGCGCCACCACACCTGCCTGCTTCTGTAATTTAAAACAATAGTTTTTTTTTTTTTTTAAATAATGTCTTGCTATGTAGCTAACCTTGAATTCACTATGTAGTCCGGACTAATCTCAAACTTGTGATCCTCCTGCCTCAGCCTTCCAAGTTCTGAGATTACATGTATGGTCCACCAGCCTGGCAAGGTGGTTTTTTTTTTTTTAAATGTCAGGAATTGAACTCACAACCTTATATTTGCCAGGCAGGCACAGTGCTGCTGAGCTATATCCCTGTCCCGCAAGGTTATTTTGAAATTAGAGTTAAGAGTGATACTACATATAATCTAAATCTGTCTTTTTTGGGAGGTACCAGGAATTGAACTCAAGACCTTGCACTTGCTAGGCAAGTACTATATTGCTGAGTTATATCCCTGGTTCATAATCTGAATCCTAATGTGTTCTCCTTTGGATATTAGAAAAGAATTTCTATGATACAAACTTGCAGAATATTTTCTTTTTCTCTTAGTGATTGGCCTTTGTACCTTTACCACATCTGAAGATGGTGAAGCTAGATATTCATACGCTGGCCCATCACCTCAAGCAAGAGCGCTTGTATGTGAACTCTGAGAAGCAGCTCATTCAGAGGCTCAATGCAGATGTGCTTAAGACTGCTGAAAAGTTGTATCGAACAGCGTGGATTGCGAAGCAACAGAGAATTAATTTGGATCGGCTTATCATAACCAGGTAAAGATTTTCACATCACATACTTTGTGAATTAGTACAGTTCTGTGCTGATTGCCAGCAATAACTAAATGAATCTATTTCCAACACAGTACATGCTACATAGTTAAAATCACTGTTAAGGCATGTCTTTGCTTATAAAACATACACACTTTATTAGTTAACTTAAATATGGTTAGAGAAAACCATAGGTTTAGCATTAACACTTTATATGACACTAAATTAGTTTTATGTCTCTGTGTGTGTGCATATATATATATATATATGTATATATATATATATATGTATATATATATAATTTTTCTTTTTCTTTGGTCTTTTTCTGACAGGGTCTCGCTATGCAGTTCAGGCTGCCCTTGAGCTCACTTTGTAGTCCAGGCTGGTCTCAAACTTGTGATGATCCTCCTTTCTCAGCCTCCTGGGTCTTGGGATTACAAGCATGAGCCACCATGCCCAGTTCCTCTTTGTATATGTAACACTTTATTGTAGAGAATAGTCTTGTTTCATTTTTCTCATGTTTAAATATACATTTTCATATTTTGATAGTGTGTATCTACTTTTCAGGTTTAGAAACCACTTATACAGTATGTTAATATCTCATTTTCTGTTCTCCCAAGAAACAGTTTTTAATTGTAAGAATAGTGGTGCTAGCCAGGTGTGCTGACACATGTTCATAATCCTGGTGCTATGGGAGATAAGGCAGTAGGATCCCAAATTCAAGTCTGTGTTGGGCAGTTTAGTGACTTAATGACACCCCTTTTTTTTGTACCAGGAATCGAACTCAGGACCTTGTGCTTGCCAAGCAGGCACTGTGCCATTGAGCTATATCCCTAGCCTAACACCCTTTCTTTAAAAACACCTAAGTTTAGTGCAAAAGCCCCAGGTTGAATCTTCAGTACTAGGGGGAAAAAAAGTAGTGCTGAGCTATGTTAAGTAGCCAGACATAATTGTGTGACTCTACATGAAATTCAAAGAGACCAGAGCTAGGCATGGTGGCACATGCCTCCCGAGTGCTGGGATTACAGGCGTGCACCACCACACCTGACTTCAGCTGTTCTTTTATTTGTTTGTTTTTTGGGGTTTTTTTTCTGAGACCGAATCTCACTGTGTAAGCTGGTCTTGAATGCACGGCATTACTGCCTCAGCATGCCAAGTGCTGGGTTACAGGTGTGTGTACAGTCATGCCTAGGTTTTGTGCCTTAATTTCAGTGGTTGTTACATGGATTTATACTTGCATATAAATTTATAAAACTGCACATTTGAGATTGATTCAGGCACTTTGCTCTGTTTTACTTAAATACAACTAAATTATAATCAGGTATGATAGTGCATGCTGTAATCCCAGCTGCTTGGGAGGCCAAAGCTAGGAGGATTGCAAGTTGAAAACCAGTCTAGGCAATTTAGCGAGACCTTGTCTGAGAATAAAGGGAGCTATGGATATAGCTCAGGGCTCTTAGGGCCCAATTCCCAGTATCTGCAGACAAATAAGTAAATGAAAAGAAGCTAGGTGTGGTGGCACATGCCAGTAAACTCAGCATTTGGGGAAGCTGAGGCAGGAGGAACATGTGTTCAAAGCCAGACTGGACTGCATAGTGAGACCTTGTCTCAAAACCACCAAACATAGTAATAGATTTTTTAAAAGTTAGGAAAAAAATATTAAACATTGTTGTAGATTTTTATCCCCTCTGTTGGGCATATTTTTTCAAGTTTTTTTTTGCAGTCCAGGGGATCAAACTCAGGATCTTGTGCTTGCCAGACAGGCCTTTTTTCTAGAAAAATCCAGTCAAAGTATGTGATTCTATAGCTCATTACCAGCTTGTTGTTCAGAAAGGTTAAACAGTGTACCTGATAGAGACTTAGTTTTTTTGTTGTTGTTGTTGTGGTTTTTTTTTTTTTTTTTTTTTTTTTTTTTTTTTTTTTTTTTTTTTTTTTTTTTTTTTTTTTTTTTTTTTTTTTTTTTTTTTCTGTCTTTTGGAGACAGGATCTCGCTATGGAATTCAGGCTAGCTTTGAGCTTACTTTGTAACCCAGGCTGGCTTCAAACTTGCAGTGATCCTCCTTCTTCAGCTTCCTGAACACTGGGATTAAATCAGGGCATTCATACTGAGCTACATCCCCAGCCTGTTTTATTTTTTTGGAGACAGGATCTCAGTAAGTTTCTAAATTGCCCATGTTGGGCTCAGACTTGGATTCCTCCTGCCCCAGGCTGCCAGAATGCTGGAATTACAGGCATGCACCAAAATTCCCACATTATGTGTATTTTAGCACTTGAAACTTTCTTGTGTCCGAAGTAAGTAGGTTTTGGTGGGTTTTTTTGTTTTATTTTGTTTTTACCAGGAATTGAACTCAGCACCTTGTGCTTGCCAGGCAGGCACTCTGCTACTGAGCTATACCCCCACCCAGCAGATTTTAAGTACAGGAAATTTTTAATTTTTTAATCCATAGTATACAGCTATGAGCAATAGTTGTTAGGATGTATAAATTGGTAGTTTTCTTTTTCTTTTTTTTTTTTTTTGCGGGACTGGGGATCGAACTCAGGACCCTGCGCTTGCTAGGCAAGCGCTTATTCCACTGAGCTATATCCCCAGCCCTAAATTGGTAGTTTTCATTGAACTTCATTTTGTTGAGTATGAAGGATTGGTATTTTTTTGTACTTTTTAATTTTGTCTGTCTACTCATTCACATGCTATTGGTCTAAAAGATTGTAGTAGTTGAGAATGATCTCATTGGGACTATACTCAATTCATATTCCTGTGTTTCAATATTTTTTTGCTTGTTTTTCATCAGTGCTGAGGCATCCCCTGCTGAATGTTGCCAGCATGCCAAGATTTTGGAAGATACACAGTTTGTGGATGGATATAAGCAGTTGGGGTTTCAGGAGACCGCTTATGGTGAATTTTTGAGTCGATTAAGAGAAAATCCTCGACTTATCGCCTCCTCGTTGGTTGCTGGCGAGAAACTTAATCAGGAGAACACACAAAGTGTTATTTACACAGTTTTTACCTCCCTGTATGGCAACTGTATCATGCAGGAAGATGAAAGCTACCTCCTTCAAGTTTTACGATACTTGATTGAATTTGAACTTAAAGAAAGTGACAACCCCAGGAGACTTTTGAGAAGAGGAACTTGTGCCTTCAGTATCTTATTTAAACTTTTTTCTGAAGGACTGTTTTCTGCCAAACTTTTCCTCACGGCTACTTTACATGAGCCAATAATGCAGCTGCTTGTTGAAGATGAAGATCACCTAGAAACAGATCCAAACAAGCTAATCGAGAGATTCTCCCCATCTCAGCAAGAAAAACTCTTTGGGGAGAAAGGTTCAGACAGATTCAGGCAGAAGGTGCAGGAGATGGTAGATTCCAATGAGGCCAAACTGGTAGCTCTGGTGAACAAATTCATTGGTTATCTCAAACAGAACACATACTGCTTTCCACATAGTCTGCGGTGGATTGTGTCACAGATGTACAAAACCCTATCCTGTGTGGACCGACTGGACATAGGGGAGGTCAGGGCGATGTGCACTGATCTCCTGCTGGCCTGCTTTATTTGTCCTGCAGTGGTCAATCCAGAACAGTATGGAATAATTTCTGATGCTCCTATTAATGAGGTGGCACGATTTAACCTGATGCAGGTAAGTTTTTGCCATTATTACTTTAAAATCAGTTGATTTAGGCAGTGAGCATGAGAACAGAGAACAAGACAATGTTTATATTTGGCTCTATTTTTTTTTTTTCCTGGCTTTCTTTTGAGACAGGCTCTCACTATGCAGTTCAGGCTGATTTTGGCTCACTTTGTAGCCCAGGCTGGCTTCAAACTGGCTGAGATCGTCCTGCCTCAGTCTCCCGAATGCTGGGATTACAGACATGCGCCACCTCACTCAGCTATATTTGATTCTTACCATACATTTTCCTCAGACTATCCTGAAATAAAAATGATATTGGAATTTTGAAATACTATAGCTGTAAAACATTTTGTGTGTGTGATTTTTTTTTCCTATCCTTTTAAGACAGTCTCTCTGTGGTTCAGCCTGGCCTTGAGCTCACTTTGTAGCCCAGGATGACCTCAATGCTAAACAGTCCTCCTGCATAATCCCCCGCCCCTGGGATTATAGGTGTACACCACTATGCCTGGCTTTGTGTTAGTTTTTAAATGGAGCTCTCATACTTAAATGTATTGCTGATGCAGTTTGCTAGAAGTGCTGGGATTATAGGTGTGTACCACCACTTCCAGCTGTTTTTATTTTTTTGAGACAGGTTCTTGCTATGTAGTTCACACTAGCCTTCAGTTCACTATGTAACCCACACTGCCCTGAACTCACGATATTCCTGCCTCAGTCTCCCAAGTGCTGGCATTGCAGGAGTGTGCCACCACACTCAATGACCATGCCTTTTCTATACTATAAAAGTCCAGAGGGATTGAAGCTGAGTGTCATTTACACCTCATGTGGAATAGCAAACCGCAGCTGGCCTCACATGAGCCTGTTTATTATTGCTATTCCTTTTAGTGCTAGTGGATACTTAGGTTTTGTTGTAGAAATGACAATGCATTTAACCATAGGGCTTTACCATACGTGTACTGGATTTGATACACATATGTAGTACGCTGCCTTTTTAAAATCTCTAAATTCTGAAATCTGAAACTCTTGTAGATCTCAGAGTTCCACAAAGAGGATATTTTGATGTATATTAGCACTTTCTTTGATCATCTGAACTACTGAAGTCATGTCTCTATTTCTCCTGGGAAGTTTTCTTTTTGTTTTTTTGTCTTTTTGAGACAGGATCTCACTGTGCAGTTCACCCTGGTTTTGAACTCATGTTATAGCCCTGGCTGGCCTTGAACTCCCAGTGATCCTCCTGCCTCAGCCTCCCAAGTTCTGGGATTGTAGGTGTGCACTACCACACCCTCGTACTGCTGGAAATACTTTGATCATAGTTTAATGTGTTCATTTTTTGGTGCTGGGAGTTGCACCCAGGCACGTAATAAGTGTGTGCTCTACCACTTAGCTTTTACCCCCAGCTTTTAACCATATCCTCCAGAAGTACTGTGAAGAAGAGGTCAAGTTTACTCAGATAGATCATTTTTGGATTTATTTTTAGATGATAATCTTTTTTTCGTGATTAGTTGTTTCATCTTTAGATATTCAACAATTCACTGTATAGAGAACCCTCAAATAAAATTTTTAAATTTTTTGACATCTGTGAAGCATAATTATTCTTATGGTAATATATTAGGAGTTTTACTTTTATCATTTCAGTATAGATTGAATTTCATATTTTGAAAACGAGTGGAGAATTCCTTTCAGATACTAAGAAGATGATGCTGTAATCATGTTTGCCTTCAGCATGTTGCCCTTGAAGAAACTGGATTAACAATTACTTTTGGCAGTAAGGAGCTTGCTCTGTGAATTAGCATTTACACTACTGTCAGTTTATGCTCTGTGAGAATTGTTTGATTTTAAATTTAGCAAAAGAATATTCTTTCTTGAGTGCTTTGTGGACTCTTTAGGAAAAAATATTTCTTACTAACTTGAAATAATTTATTTTTATTATTATTATTATTATTACTATTTTTGGTACTGGAAATTGAACTGAAGACCTTGCGCCTGCCAGGCAGGTGTCTGTGCCACTGAGCTATATTCCTGGCCCAACTTGAAATAATTTAATGAGTAATACTTCTAAATTAATAAAAAAATTTCCAAACACTTTAATGGTACCATATCAGGAAGATACATATTTTAACCTTTCTAATGTTGATATGTATGTGTTAAATTACAGTAGAATTTTCTACTTTGTCCCCATAATACTTAATCTGAACTAGTAAAAATTGATGTGACAACATATACTTTTATTGGGGAGACACTGTTGAGTAGCTCCCTAGGCGCATCTGCACATCGTGAGGTAGCGTTTAGGAGAGAACAGGTGTGCTCCCGAGAGCAGAGGCGCAGTGCCTCCAGCCCGTGTCTGTGCTGTTTGCTTGCAGGTCGGCCGCCTGTTGCAGCAGTTAGCAATGACCGGCTCTGAGGAGGGCGATCCCCGGACAAAAAGCAGCCTTGGAAAATTTGACAAAGTAAGAATGAGTACTGTACTGTGTGAAGTCTTGTTCATAGAAGATGCTTGCGAGGTATTAGTGAGCCTGTTCTCTTTACTAAATCCTGTCCGTAGGTTATGTGTAAATAAAGAAATTAAAAATATAGTAATTAATTAGCTTTTTAATTGGCCATTTTATCACCTCAACAGCATTTAAATTTAGGAGCTTTCACTAGAGATCACATTGTTTGTTGTTTTGTTACTGTTTTATTTTTTGAGACAGGGTTTTGGCTGGCCTTGAACTTGCAGTGATTCTCCTGACTCAGCCTCTCAGGCATGTGGTACCATACTCTGTTCACTAGAGATTACTAACTCTCCTTCTTTGAAATAGGGGAGTTATCATTGTAAGAAGAATCAAAGTGCTATTATTTTTTTTTTAAGTTTATTTTTTAAAAATTTGCCATCTCAGCATAGTGGCACACACCTGTTACCCCAGCACTTGGGAGGCTGAGGCAGGAGGATCAAAGCAAATTCAAGACCATCCTGGGCTATATAGCGAGTTCAAGACCAGCCTGAATGGCAGAGCAAGACCCTGTCTCACAAAAACAAGGGGAAAAAAATTGCCACTAAATGAAATCTGTGAGACTGTGTGTGATGGTGCATGCCTGTAGTCCTAGCACTTGGGAGGCTGAGGAAAGAGGATTGCTGTGAGTTTGAGGCCAGTTTGGGCTATAAAGTGAGTTCGAGACCAGCCTGAACTGCATAGTAAAACTTTGTCTCAAAAAGACTATTTATAAATAAATTAATTAATTAAATCTGAGGTATATCAACCAGCAATATTTGTATAATTCTTAGTAGCTTTCAGCTAACATTTATGGCATTATTTAGTTACTTAAATAAAAATGTTATCAGATTTTAAGTAGGTTATATAATATAGTCAATCTGGTAACCTGGTTTAAAATTAAAGATTATACTGTATAGTGAAATTTCTGTTTCATTTTTCATCTCTAGTCTTTATATCCTCCAAAAGGTTGTGGAAGTTCCTAGTGTTTTGTGCATCCTCGTAGAAGTCTCTCCCACCCCTCACTTCCCTCCCTTTTTCAGAACTGGTAGGCAGCATAGTCTGTATTATGTTCTCCGTTGTGTTTGTTTTCCTTGCCAAAACATTTTGAGAACGTTGTGTATCAATGTATAGTTTTATTTCTTTAAATGTTGGGTTTTAAGTAATTTTCAAGACTTAATCTTTTTGTGTGCTTCTGTATCATAATCAGAAATTTTATTGCAGTATTTTAAAGGCGAAGTATTTCACTTTGCTCTCTTTCTTTTTTGATAGAGCTGTGTTGCTGCTTTCCTTGATGTTGTTATTGGGGGCCGTGCAGTGGAGACGCCTCCCATGTCCTCTGTTAATCTTCTGGAAGGGTTGAGCAGAACTGTGGTTTATATAACCTACAGTCAGCTTCTTACTCTGGTAAACAGAATTTTCTCAAAATTCTTTTAGCTAAGAAGAAGCAGAGTAATAGATGATTACTTTGTGTCAGAATACATACTGTGCTTGAAAAATTGATTTCATTGGCTAATGCCCTTTGATTTTTGCCAGGTGAATTTTATGAAGAGTGTGATGTCTGGAGATCAACTGAGAGAAGATAGAATGGCTCTTGACAATTTACTAGCAAACCTACCCCAGGCTAAGCCAGGAAAAAGCAGCAGTTTAGAAATGACTCCCTACGGTACTCCTCAGCTGTCTCCGGCAACCACCCCAGCAAACAAGAAGAATCGATTGCCTATTGGTAAGGAGGGTTTCTCATAAGGCTTTTTTCTAATATGTCTTCATTAGCCTTTGTGGGTGTTTTGGAATATAGTTTTAAATGTTTTGGAAATGTTTTTCTTTTCATGTTTACTGATGTTATTTTAATTTTTAAAAGCTATACTAGATTAGTTCAGGTTTATCTGTAGGCTTTACTTTTATCTAGACATATTTTTCATAATTTGTTGAAATCATGTCACCTGAAATAAAAACTTTGGATGTTAGCATCTTTTCTTGGACAGATTTTTAAAATACTATTGCTTGTAAGTAGTCTTTTTTTTTTTTTTTTTTTGAGACAAGGTCTTGCTGTGTGGTATAGGCTGCCCTTGAACTCACTATGTAGCCTAGGCTGTCCTTAAACTTGAGGCAGTCCAACTGCCTCAGCCTTCTGAGTGCTGAAATTCAGGCATGCACCACCATACTTGGCTTACTGGTAATTCTTTTTTTTTCTTTTTTGAGACAGGGTCTTGCTATGCAGTTTAGACTGGCCTTGAGCTCACTTTGTAGCCCAGGCTGGTCTCAAACTCACAACAATCTTCCTGCCTCATCCTCCCAAGTGCTGGGATTACAGGTGTGAGCCACCATGCCTAGCCTTACTAGTAATTCTTAAAATTAGGTAGCACATTGCTTTGTACAAAGTCCCAAATAATGTAATAAATAATTCTTTGTCTGTGTGTGTGCTGCTGATGACAGACATGCTAGGCCAATGATGGCAAACCTTTAGAGCTTTCAGTGATACAAACAGCCCACGGCAGGACGTGTGCCATAGGTTTGCCACCACTGGCAGCTAGGCAGACACTCTACCACTGAGCTATTCAGTAAGTCCTGGACCCATAATCCTTGAGTTGCAAATTTTCAGAGGTGTACTGTGTAAGATGCTCTGTCACCTTATGAAAGAATCCCACTTAAAAACAAATCTCCAGAAACAGAACTCATTTCTAAGTCAGGGACTTAGTATATCCCCAGCCCTAAGTAACATTCTTTTAAGTTTCTGTTAATTAAATGGAAAATAATAGTTGCTATTTTCCATTATTGGCTTTATTGCTAATCAGTTGTTTATCAGCTGAGCTAAGATATTTTAATGTTATTATAAAATAAACGTCATTTTATCTTGTCATTTAAGAATTAAAGTTTTATTCACCTTTTAAGTACTTGCTGTCTGCATACAAAAAAAGTTAAAACATGGTATGTACCAGACACCAGGTGAGCACTTTCTATAAAAGTTATTGAATCTAATCTATGCAGACATCCTGAGAGGGTGACATGCGTCCTGCACACGAGGCACCGTGTTAGACTCTGGTGAGCTAAGGCCTCTAGGCCACACTGTTACTCTCAAGTTACCTGCTGATAGGGGTGAGAAGGAAAAGCAACCAGCGCCCTTCCTTGTGCTAAGTGTGCTAGCGGAGACAAGCGTAGAGGTGGTGGATAGCCCGGCTACCCAAGTGGTGGTGCTATCAGAAAGGTATCTGAGTGGCCTGTGCACCCTCCTGTGATGAACAGGAGTGAGACAGAATAAATCTGGGAAAAGTAGTTAGGCTAGGGAAGCAGGAGTGTTTTAGTGGCTGCTTAATGATAATGAAGAGCTTGCAGCACTAGGTGAACACAGGTAGTAATGATAATGTATCATTATCATCAATACATAGGATTCATGTTTAAATGTCCATGGGCTGGTGATGCAGCTCAGTGGCACAGTGCCTGCCTGGCAAACACAAGATCCTGATTCCTGGTACCCCCCCCAACAAAAACAAAAACAAAACAAATGTCCATGACCTGATTTGTTAAGCTTCTTAAAATTAATTGACCTTACATTTAACATAATGTGGAATTGTATCACCAGTGGGAATATGATAACATATTCTTCAAATCTTTTGCCTTATTTAGCATCCCAAAATGTCAGTTTCATAATTAAAAATAGAAAAAAAAGATATTTTACTTATCAGTTTTTAATATTATGGGTGTTTTTATTCTGTTGACATGAAGAAATAAATGATTTTTTGTAGATAGATTCCCCCCAGTTGTTCATCTCTTTACATTAGCTTTTTCATTCCGTCATCCAAGAGTGTCACTAAATACGTACCTAAAGGAAAGTAGACTTCAAATGTTTGCCTAGTATCTTACATAGTTATGTCACCTGGTAATTACATTTTTTTTCATAGTTTAAAGTGTATCCACTGTTCAAAGAGTTGACTTTCTTTCTATTTAATGCTTTCGCAACCCAGGACAACAGTTAGCAGCCATCACTGCCTGGGATTCCTCAGCCACCAATCTTACTGCTCATATAACACTAGTAACCCCATTTGGTGGGTAACTGCTATTGGCTGTTCTTCCTCTTCTTATGTAACTTCTATTTAAGAAATGATTTATACAAGTGTACTCCATGTGCATGTTGCTTTTGCTTTATGTAAGCTGCTATGTGAAGTTTGATCACTTGCATTTTTTATACAGTATAAAGTTTAAGGTTAGTAGACCTACTCATGAAGTTGTTAAGCTCACAATTGAAGATAAGGAAGGCCACGAAGTAAAGATGTGAATGGACCTATGTTGAACTTAAGAATTTGGTGGCTGCTATTGTTTTTAGACTAAAAGTGATTAATGAACAGATCTGTAGCATTGTGAATTGAAAGTGATTTTATTTCTACCTCTTTCTTCAAGGAGGTCAGCTTTCAAAATTAAATTGGAAGGACTCATTACTATAGAGTGGTTTTGCTTTTGATTATTTTATATAGAAAGTGAGTTTTAATTTCTTTCTTTTTTTTTTTTTTTTTTTTTTTTTTTTTTTTTTTTT
>PVLD010032852.1:0-14224 GCA_004027595.1 Dinomys branickii
ATACACTGATTATAGAAGAAAATTATAGTGAAATACATTTGAATTACAACCTGAGGCAAATGCAGGTAGTAGAATTTCTAGAGCATATCCAATTCAATATAATTTTATTCTTTTTAACAAATTAAATGTCACTTAATTTGTATACCTTTGTAAAACTTTTGCTATAATAACTTTCTGACACAGAAAAAAATCTTCAAGGAAAAGGACTGCTGCATTTTTTAAATTTAAAACTTCTGGTACAGAACTGAAATTCATAATATCATAGCACAATGAAACTAAAAATCAATGGCAAAATAAGCTATAGAAATTACATAAGCAGGCTGGGGGTATAGCTCAGTGGCATAAGCACTTGCCTGGCAAGCGCAAGGTCCTGAGTTCGATCTCTGGTACCGGGAAAAAAAAAAAAAAAAGAAATTACATAAGCACATGAAACTGAACACTGAACTCATAAATAACCAGTGAGCACAGAAGAAAGCAAGAAGGGAATAAGACAGTTCCTAGAACTAAACAATAATGCCAGTACAACATACCAGGACTTTTAAGACACAATGAAAGCAGTCCTAAGAAGAATATTTTGCTGTGAATGCCCACATTACAAAATAGAATTACAATGCACCTCAAGGACATAGAAAAACAAGAACAACACAAACTCAAAGCCAGTATGAGGAAGAAAATTATAAAATCAGAGCACAAATCAATGAAATTGAGGCTAAAAAACTACAAAAACATCAGTGAATCTTAAAAAGCTGCTTCTCTGAAAGACTAAACAAAACCGACAAACTTTTCATCAATATTACCAAAAACAGGAAAGACTCAAATCAATAAAAATAGAAACAAAAATGGTGAAATCACAATGGCTGCTACCAACATTCAGAAGATTATTAGCAACCACTTTGCAAACCTGTGCATCACTAAACTGGAGAATTCAGAAGGAATGGATCAATTCTTAGCTATATATAAATTACCAAAATTGAACTGCGAAGGTATGAAAACCCCAAATAATCCAATAACAACCAATGAAATAGAAGCAGTAATAAAAAAAAAAAAAACTTACCAGGAAAAGCCCAGGTTCAGACAGCTTCACTGTTGAATTCTATAAGAACTTCAGGGAAGATCTAACACCTATACTCTTCAAGTTATTCAATGAAATTGAAAGAGAAGAAGCACCCCCAAAGTCATTCTTGGAAGCTAATGATACCTTGATTCCAACACCAGACAAGGATCCAAACAGAGAAATACAGGCCAATCTCTAATAAAGCAAGATACCAAAATTCTCAACAAGGTACTGGCAAGCAGAATGCAATGAATCATCAGAAAGATCATATATCATGGCCAAATGAGGTTCATTCCAGGATGCAGGAATGGCCCAATGCATAACATACACCTTTTACATATGCAAATCAATAAATATAATCCAATGACCCTTGAGTTATTACCTTCCTGACATATAAGCAACTTGGTTGTTAAGAGTTTGTGTCTTGATGTCTCCCCAAAGCCTCATGCAGTTATGGGGGAGAGGCTTTTCAGAGGTGGCTGAATCTAAAGTTTATGATTGATTCATGGACCAAAGCTGGGATTAGGGTGTGAGTTCTACACCCACCCTATGGTTGACAGCCTGCATACAATATAAGGGACTGAAAGAGGTTTTTTCACACTTTTATTGTTTTTGCTGTCTTCTGCCATCATGAACTGTGGCACATCTGTCGTGTGCTTCCTTGCCTTGGAGCCAGCCAATTATGGACTGAACTGTGAGCTAAGTAAAACTTTCCCTCTTTGACTTTAGGTGTCACGAGTTTTCACTCAGCAGTGAGAAAAGCAACTAAGACACTGGGTTATGACTGGGATTTTAGTTATGACTTACCACCAAAGTCTTGAGTTATGACCTGAACGCCAGCCACTGTGCTTCCAGATGGTCTCAGATAGAGATTTAACTCTTTAAGGATTCTGGAAAGAACATTACAACATCCTTTCCTGTATGGGGTTAAATGAGAAATTCTGGGTTAATATCTCCAAGGACATCAAGCTCTGCTTGTACACAAGAGAGAGACTTTGACAAAGAACAACTGAAAAAATTCATGACCACCAAGCTAACACTACAAAGAATGCCGAAAAATATTCTAGACACAGATAAAAATGACCACAATTCCAAGAACAACAGAAAAAAACCACCAAGCAGGGCAAGCAATGAAACAGAGTGAAAAAGTAGAGAACCAATAGCAGGAAAATAATATGACAAAGATAAGCCAGTATATATGTTATAACCATCAATGTAAATGGCTTCAATTAGCCAATCAAAAGAAGCAGACTGGTAGAGCATATCAAGGAACAAATTCCAACAATATGCTCTATACCTATAATACATAAAACACTTTTAACTCAAAAAAACTTCATAGTCTGAAAGTCAAGGGATAGAAAATACTCCATGCAACAAGAACTCAGAAAAAAGCAGGGGTAGCTATTCTGTTTGCAGACAATATATACTTCAAATCAAGAATAATATAAAGAGATAAAGAAGAGCACTGCATACTTGTTAGGGAAACACTTCAACAGGAGGAAATAACAGTCATAAATATATATGCACCAAACACAGAAGCATCCAACTCTATAAGACAAATATTAACACACATGAAAAGTCAATTGAGCGACAATACAGTTGTAATGGGGGAACTTAATACCTTACTATCACAAATACATAGATCAACCAGACAAAAAATCAGCAAAGAAATATCAGAAGTGAACCAAAGCTGTGAAAAAAATGGACTTACAATGTTTACAGACTGTTCTACTCAACAATATCAGAATACACATTCTGCTCAGTTGCACATGAGGTGCTCTCTATCATAGATCATATACTAGCCCACAGAACATGCTTAGGTAAATTCAAAGGAATTGAAATTATCCCATGAATATTATCTGACCATAGTGAAATGAAATTGGAAATTAATGACAAAAGAAACCACACAAACACATGGAAATTAAATAACACCATACCAAACAACCAATGGGTCACAAATGAAATTTTAAAATATCAACAATTCAATCAAAATGCAGATATAACATACCAGAACCTGTGGGACACAACAAAAGCAGCTGTAAGAGGGAAATTTATAGCAGTGAATTCTCACATCAGAAAAACAAAATGAGCACAAATTAACAACCCAGTGTTGCACCCCAAGCTTCTAGAAATAGAAGGGAGTGTCAAGCCCAAAGTCCGTAAGGGAGGAAATTAGAAAGACTGGAGCAGAAATGAATGCGGTGGAAACTAAGAAAACCATACTAAGAAGTAATGAACTGAAGAGTTGGTTCTTTGAAAGAACATATACAATGGATACCCCCTTAGTGACTCTTATCAAAAAATGGAAAGAAAATATTTAATTTCATGCAATGAGTAGTGAAAATAGGGAAATAATTACAGATCCTGTGGAAATTCAGAAGATCATTGTTATGGTTGATACATTGCGTCAACTTGGGGAGTCTAGAGGGTTGGCTGAGTGACTCAGCAGGAAACCAGGGTGCTTACTTTGTACACATCCTGAGCCTGTGGAAGAGGAGGGCATGGAGACTGTGTGAGAACTACACGCCCCCTGGGTCCAGGGGGAGCCTGTTTACAATGTAAGGGAAGGAAGGAGGCTGCTGGCTGCCATCCCCCCCTTTTGCTCTTGTAGTTTTTGCTGTGCTCTGCTGCCATGAACGTTCGCCCTCTGCCGTGTGCCACCCTCCCTCAGAACCAGCCAAGCACGGACTGAAACCTCCACAAACTGTGAGCTGAATAAATCTTTCCTCCTTTCATTTCGGGTGTTGGGTATTTTGTCTCAGCAACGAGAGAAAAGTAACCAAGACAATCATCAATACCTACTTTAAAAATGTTTACTCTCATAGAGTGGAAAACACAGAACAAATGGACAGATTCCTAGATATGTACTAATTACCAAAACTAAATCAAGAAGATATAAAAATTCTGAATAACCCAATATCTGTCAATGAAATTGAAAGTGTAATTCAAAACTTACTAACAAAGAAAAACCAAGGTCCTGATAGATTCACAGCTGAATTCTACAAGAAATTTAAAGAAAATTTAATGCCAATACTCCTCAAACTCTTTAATGAAATCAAAAGGGAAGCAATTCTCCCTAACTCATTCCTGGAGGCAAGTATTGCCCTGATATGAGAACAAGGGAAAGACCCAACCAAAAAGAGAACCACAGGCCAACATTCCTAGTAAACATAAATGCAAAAATCCTCAACAAGATACTAGCAAAAAGAATGCAGAAAATCATCAAGAAAATTATACACCATGACCAAGTGAAATTCATCCCAGGAATGCCAGGATGGTTCAATATACGCAAATTAGTAAATGTAATATACCATATCAGTAGAGCCAAAGACAAAAATCACATGATCATCTCAAAAGGTGCAGATAAAGCTTTTGACAAATTCCAACACTCACTCATCATAAAAATCCGACAGAAATTTGGAATAGATGATCTTTATCTCAATCTGATAAAAGCCATCTATGGCAAACCAATAGCCAAAATCACAATAAATGCACTCTCTAAAATCAAGAACAAGACAAGATGTCCACCATCACCACTCATATTCACTATAGCTTTGGAAACTCTAGCCAGAGCAATTAAACAAGAGGAATAAGGATAGGAAAGAAAAAATTGAAATTATCATTATTTGCAGAAGACATGATACTCCACATAGAAGACCCCAAAAACTCCAGCTTCTAAATTTAATAACCAAATTCAGTAGCATACCTGGATACAGAGTCAACACTTAAAAATTAATAGCATTCCTGTACAAAACAACAAACTCATTGAGAGAGAAATTAGGAAAACCACACACTTCTTAGTAGCAACCAGAAAAATGAAGTGCTTAGGAAGCAATCGAAGGAAGTAAAGGATTTATACATTGAAAATTACAGTACTCTGAAAAAGGAGGTAAGAGAGGATATCAGAAAATGGAAAGATATTCTTTGCTCATGGATAGGAACAATCAACACTGTGAAAATTACTATTCTCTCAAATTGTTCTACAGATTTAATGCAATCCCAATCAAAATACCATTACCATGCCTCATAGATCTAGAGAAAACATTCCTAAAATTCATCTGGACCCAGAAGAGACCTAGAATAGCAAAGGCAATCATGGGTAAAAAAAGGCAAGGCAGGAGGCATCACAATCTCTGACTTGAAATTATACTACAAAGCTACTGTGATAAAATCAGCATGGTACTGGCAAAAGAAAAAAGACCTGAAGACCAATGGAACAGATTAAAAGATGCAGATGCAACTACAAATGCACTTAGCTACTTAATCTTTGGCAAAGGGGCCAAACATGTTCACTGGAAGAAAGACAGCCTCTTTAATAAATGGTACTTGAAAAACTGGCTGTCTCATGCCAAAGACTAAAACTAGATGCATGTCTATCACCATGCACTAAAGTCAAAATGAATCAAGGATATAAGTATTAAAACAGAAGCACTAAATCTACTAGAAGAGAAAGTAGGTAGAAATTTTGAAGACAAAGGTGTAGGTAGATAGTTCATGAACAAAACCCAGAATGCATGGGAAATACTTCAAAGAATCAGCAACTGGAATCTCATCTTATTAAAAAAAAAAAACCTTTTGCACAGTGAAATAAATCATAAAGTGAAAATACAACTCAAAGAGTGGAACAAAACTTCAGTTAATTGTCCCTCAAAGGACTTCTACCTACAACATAAAAAGAATTGAAAAATCTCAATCCCCCCAAACTCAAAGACCCAGTCCAAAAATCGGCATCTGAGACGAATGCACATTACTCAGATGAAGAAATACAAATGGCAAATAAATATATGAAAAATGTTCAACATCACTAGTCATTCAAGAAATGCAAATTAAAACAGCGCTGACATTCCATCTCAAGCCAGAAAAAATGGCTTTTTAACTTTGCATCTGCAAAGAAAGTGCTATGAAGAGACAACCTACAAAATGGGTGAAAAAATTGCTAGCCAGTAACCTGTATGTTCATCAGCAGATGAAATGATAAAGAAAATGTGCCATTTGTATGCTGTAGAGTACTACTGTGCCAGAAAGAAGGATAAATTTGAGTCATTCATAGGAAAATAGGTGCACCTTGCAATCAAAATGAAATAAATCAAAAAAAGTAAATATCATATGATTTATATTAGAAACCCAAAATATAAAGAACAAAATAAAAATTAGACAGTAGGAAGTAGGGAGATAGATCTTCTCAAAGGGGAATGAATTGAGAGCTGCAGGGAGTGGGGAGGGAGAGACCGCATGGAGATGGAAACACAAACGTCGAGATGTGTTGTGTACATGGCTCAGCTCCCTACGAGGACTGTAAGCATTATGTACGCAAACATGCACTAATAAAAAATTTTTTAAAGGAAATATATTTTTTAAAGAAAGAAAACCCTAAACCTTTTAAAAATACCACTACCATTCCTAAGATGTATTTTAAATCTAAATGTCTTTCAGCTTAAGCTGCAGTCCCAGAAATTAATGTTCAGAAATAGCAGGCCCATGAGACTCACTCCCAGCAAGGCAGGGTATGAGGCCAGCACGAAACAGCACACTAATCACTGTGCTGATTTCCACTACTACACACTGCTCAACTCTGAGCAAATCTGAATGATTTAGAGCCCTCTGGGTTAACCTTACAAGCTTCAAAATGACAACTGTGTGTATGTCTAACTCTTTGTTTTAGCTTCTTTCCCCGTCATTGGAATAAAATATCCAATACACACAGTATAAGGGAGGAGGTTTATTTTGGCTCAGAATTTCAGTCCAGTCAGCTGGCTTCCAAGGCAGAAACAAGATGGCAGAGGGGCGCAGTGGAGGAAAAAATACTGATTCACGGCAGCCATGCAGCAGAGAGAGAAGGAAGGGTCAGGGAGGGAGATACACCCTTCCAGGCCCCACTCCCAGGGACCCACCACCCGTGATACCCCACCTGCTAATAGCACAGTTGGCTGCTGAGCTGATCAATAGATGAATGTACTGGTTGGCACTGTGCTCCCATATATCAGTTACCTTTCCACGCACATTTGAGCTTGGGAGGAGGGGCACATTTTAGATCTAAACATTAACAGTCTCAAATGAATAAAGAGGACTAAGAGTTGCACTGGCTTCCGCTAACTTTTATAACTGGCAGTTTCCCATGATCAAAGATCCCCTAAAGAATCCATGAAGATCTGAGTACTTGTCGGGCTTCCCAGGGTGGCACCAGAAGGAAGCCAAGAAAATTGATTTGAAACTCCTTCAGTTTAGGAGTTTTCTCCTCTCCACTCTGTGTTCACT
This sequence comes from Dinomys branickii, assembly GCA_004027595.1. NCBI lineage: Eukaryota > Metazoa > Chordata > Mammalia > Rodentia > Dinomyidae > Dinomys > Dinomys branickii. The sequence continues at coordinate 7,310 of PVLD010032852.1, forward strand.
TTCTGAATCTCCACTTTGTCACTGTATTTTAGGTCTATTTTCTCGTAGGGTTTCTCATCTCATCTTCAAATTTCTTTTTCAGTTCTATTCTTGTGTTTTTACATTTCAATAACTCTTTTGATCTTCAAGGCTCTATTTTATTGTACTTGCTCTTATTTAAGGATGCACTGTTTTAGCTTGATGAGGATTCTAAGACTCATTTTTTGTTCTCACCACAGCCTACTTCTGTTTCTGTAGGTTAAATTTTTTAGTTCATTTGTTCATGTCTCCAGCTTTCCCAGGGAGGACTTTGCCCATGGGCCTAGTGATCCCTGATTTCCCATTTGTCTTTGAGAATAGGGCTCTGTAGACTGAGTTGAAGTACTGATTTAGGAAATTGACTTTGTAGCAGTGAAATCATGGGTTGTTTTGTCAGACTACCTTTGAAGTCATTAGCTTTAGGACTTTCTTCCTAGGCTATTGAAGTCCCAAAGAAGAATCCTACCAGCCTCTGAACAGAGGTTACAATTCTGGCTGCAAAGGTCCTGGAAACCAAGGAGAAATCAAGAGTTAGGAATGAGGTAATCATTTCAGGTGGAAATAGTCACAAAGGTTTTGTAGTCAGCACCTCCAGCATGAAAGGAAAATAGACTTTCATTGCCTAAAGCTTTATCTCCACCTTCACTTTCAAAGGCATGTATGATTGCCAATTGTTGAGTCTTTTTGAGATGTTGTGATGTTAGTAGGGTCTTTATAAGTTTACCTGATGGCTGGCTTATTATCTGCTTTCTCAGATTTGTTAATTTAGTCCACCACTACAGGTGCATCTGCTTGCCCTGAATTGTGATGCTCTTGGTCTGACCAGTTCTTTGGTTTTGTAAGCTTAAGCCCACAAATTGGAAAGTTTTAGAACTCCAATTTTTGTTTGGTTGTTTTCAGTTATCGCAATGATTGGAGGATCCTGCTGGCATTTGACAGCTGGGAAACAACTTCATTTTAGTTATTCAGCAAACACTGGGCTCAGGGAATCATATTAAAATTCAGTCTCAGCTAGGAATCATGACAGTAGACACATTTCTAAGATAGAGGCTCTCTGAGCTCCACAGAGATACCTTACACACAAAAAATTATATTTATAAGGGGAATTTTGTTATCATATTTCATTTTGCTTTTATCACAAAGGAAAGTTTTATTTTCCCAATGCCTACTTATCTAAAACAGAAAATTAGTTATGTTGACTTTTTGAACAGTACTTTGAAAAATTAACCAAGCTGAGTTTGCAGAAATACTAACTGTTGTGTTTGCTGCATTTCACATTTTTAATTGTGTCCTTTATGAGAATGTATAATTAGGACTTGGTCTAATTTATGACAAATACGATTAATGCTAATATTTAAAGGTAATTAATGACAGCTTCAAAAAGAGCAAGATTAATGAGATCTACAAAGCAGTTAAACAAACTTCAATTTATTGTCTCATTTGTCTAAACTAATTTAAAATTTGAGCCTTCACTAATGCATTCAAGAACTAAACAGGGGGAATAAGGTGAGGGAAAGCTACTTTTTCAAAAAAAAAATTGAAATAAAAATCCTACAAGAAGTCAGTAGTTATTCCCTGAATGAATTCAGTGTATGCTTAAAACAGTAATTTCTTCAAATCAGTTGCTCAGATTACCAGATATAAGCATGCAAAATTGGTCAAAGTGTTAAAAATTTAAGCATGAACTGCTCCTTTCAATAAACCACCAGACATCAGCAGCACAGTTATCCCAGCTGTCGTCCTACACATATTTCTTACCTGCCTTCTTTCTTTCTTTTTCTTTTTTACCTCATCCCAGTTGTTCTTTCCTCTGGGCAACTTCTTTCCCTTTCATATTATCTATTGTACATTTTGGGTTTTATTTAGGCAACACTACACGATATAACAACTACTGGTGAATTCCTACCCTCTTATCTAGGGAAACTGTATTATCTCTAATGCTTTTTATTATTTTTGATTCTCTTTAATGGTTTGATCAATCTTGCTTTCTTATGTCTGGTAATCGGAGCAACTTCGTTCAAGATAACAATATATAATGTCACAACCACTGTTAATTCCTATCATTTTGTTTTGAAACACTCTATCATTTTTAATGTTTTTGTTTTGCTTTGTTTGTGTCTGTGATGTTGGTATTTTGCTATTGTTCGTTTTTGCTATTCTTTTTAAAATAAAAAAGGTAATTACTATGCCTTCCTCACAAAATTTAAAAGTTATAAAATGGAAAGATACATAGTTCTGATACTAATAAGGATGCTCTTTTAATACTTGGAAGCTTTCCTCACACATATATTTAAGTTACTGAACATTTATTTTCCCTTGTGATTTGTATTTTACTGCATTATTCTAAGTCACAGATGCACTTTTAGAAAATGATTTGAATAATGTCAGAATTAGTGCTTCATCTTCAAAATTTCAGATAATAATTAGAAACACTGTCAAAGCTAGTTAATCCATTAATTTCCTTGTTATTTTAAACTAACGATCTTTGAGAAAAATCTTGTTTAAAATACCTACAATATCTTATAGGTCTATAAGCATTTTTAAAATAATAATAACACATCTATATAAATTAGAAGAAATGGCTAATATTTTAGAAAGAAATTGTGTCTTCAAATAGATCCCCAAGAATGAAATGACATGTATAATGCACTTATTCTAGTCCTGATCACTAAAATATTAATGAATACTGTATCTGTTGTGCATACTTCCTGGAAGTAAATTTTTGATGACCATAATTTTAATTTTCCAGCTATTTGTAGACAGTATGCCTCTTTTCAGTCATTGGTGAATGTCTTTGTTTCCTAAATTAACTTAATGTATATATAAGTAATATTGCCACTTCATCCCATAATTCATGACACAATTCACATTGTGTTTTGAAATAGTATTTCAATGCTTAGACTGTCAACCCTGATGTGACCAAAATGTATTGCTTATGTGACTATAAATTACTATTCTGGTAACTTCCCCACAGCTTGCCAAAGCTATCTGAATGTAGCCTAGTAAAATATTTCCCCATTCCCACCCCATATCATCCATACATTAAATTTTATAGAATGTTACAGGCTTCTTTTCTAAAAAGGAGCTTCAGAGAAGCCCCAGAGGACTGTGAATGTAAAATATTGTACCTCTGAAGAAAAGCAAAATACATCTGATCTGACCCAAATGCAGAAATATTATAGTAATTCTATGGGAGTGTATTAAAAATGCAGGTTTTGGAAGAATCCCTCTCCCAACCTAGCTATAATGAAAAGCTATATAAACTACAAAATATTCATTGTAAAGCAAACATGTAGCCTGAAATCTAAAGAAAGATAGAATCCTCTACCAAGAAAGGAAATTGTCACTGATGCAATTATAGTGGAAATGTGAGAAAGACATGCTGAGCATCATGGAAATGAATAAAATTTCAGCTAAACTATTAACAATTTCTAAAGGCTCAGTGTGGGATAACATGAGAGTACAAAATCCCTAAAAACTAGATTCAAGGTGAGTCCACTGCCACTCCCTGTCTTCTTCCCACTGAGAACCACTGGTCAATAAGGAAAAAGGTTGTGAACATGGTAGAAGACCAGAGAAATCCTCTCTTACTGGTGTATACCTGAAATGCAACCTCTGCAACAGAAAATCCCCAGAACCCATGTCTTTCTGACCTTTGGGATAAAACTCTACACTGATGGAGAAAGACCTCCAATAGCACCGACAGAGAACACTAGTCCTAGAAAGAAGAGTAAAAGAAAAAGATCCAGTAAGCTCAGAGAATTGATAGAAACCCATCCTGAGGCCAAGCAGTCAGCATTCCTGGTGCTGGGGGAGGACACAACACTTAGACCCCTTCAAGAACCAAAGCAGAGTTCAGCTACCAGATGGAGCAGAAACAGGATGCCTAAGACAGCCCACTGCTGAGACACAGAGACAGAGGGCTGACAGAGAGACTCACCCCTGTACCCATCTTCCAGCTGGGAAGCACTGCGTGTCAAGCAACAGCAATACGCCACTACAGGGGGAAGGGAACATTCCCTAAGGGCAGGCACAGGAAGAAATAATGTAAAAAATAAAGGAGCGTTATAAAAACTCTCCAGCAAGCCAGCCTCTATTACTTCACGAGGAAATGCTCAAGGTATCTGCAACTGGTTGTATACATAAGAGAATCCATAGCAATAACAACTACAAAATGAAAACACTGCTCAAACCCTGAGTATACTGGCAAACTCCAGCATTAATGACCCAGCAGAAGAGGCTCTCTGATTTCTAGGCATAAAAATGATTTCTCTCCATCTCTACTACTCAAGTATGATATGAGCATTCAAAGAATATCTCCTACGAAGAGATCTAGCATTTAGCAATCACCTTGAAGCGTCACTGCCCTTACAGGAAAAGCCGTACAGGAAAAGCCCCTGTTTTGTATTGATGCCCATTTGTACCTGACTCCCTTCCCCATTTGATTCTGATTTAACCAATTTTACCTGAACAATTATACTTGTCATCTTATTGGCTGACCAGAGTTTTGTCCCACCTCATGCCCAGCTTGTGATTTCCCATTTTTCCCCTACCTTGGGCCCGCCTCACCTTGTGATTTTGCTCTATTGAAGTCCATAGATAAGACAGGTTCCTGGGCAACCCACCCAGGGCCCCTTCTGTCTGTCTGTCAGACAGAAGCTTTCTTTCCCTCATTAAATACATTCTGCTCTTAAAAAAAAGAAAAAAGAGAGACCTAGCATTCAATAGATCAAAACCTCAAGATAAACAGATATTGAAACTATCAGGTAGGGAAATAAAAATAAGTATTTCTCACATTTTGATGGCTCTGTTTCAAAGGTACATGAGAGTATTTGGAAGTGAAGAATTTCAGCCAGGAGATGGAAGGTTCCAATAAAAACACTGGAGATAATAAAAGTATGCTAAGTAAAACAAGTGCCAAGAGCGCCTTACGAGGCCAATGAGCAGGCTCAGCACAACTCGGGAGGGAACCAACAATCACAGAGGGAACACAAAAAAAAGCTTCACGAATCCAAACAAAAAAGAAGACACACTAAAGAGCATCTGGGAGCTCTCAACTAGTCTAAAATTTGTGTAAGTATAATCCCAAAGAAGAAGGAAATAGGCGAAAGTATATTGCACCCACAAAGGCCAAGCGTTTTCCAAATATAAAGTAAATCAAACAAAAAATCCAAGAAGTTCATAAAACAACAAGAAAAACAATAATAACAAAAATTTAAATCAAGTCACATACCATGGTCATAAGGTAAAAATGAAATATAAAGTATCTTTTAAGTAATCCAAGAAAAAAAGTCATATACACAGAAAAGACTTTTATAATTTTTAGTAAAAATGTTAATTGTTTGTATTCATCACATGTGCTGTCACATCCCCACACACACATACAATTCACGTTCATCATATCCCTCCACCCTGCTGCCTTTGCCCTTGGCTTCATGCCCACCCCTGGCATCCTGCTACTGCCTGGTAATCACAACTCTACTTTCAGTTTGACTGTTTTTGTTTTGGTTTAGTTTGGTTTTCATTTTAGTTTCCACATATGCAAAATAATATACAGTGCTTGTTTTTCTGGGTCTGGCTTATTCAGTTCAACATGATGTTTTCCAGTTTCACTGACTTTGCTTCCAATAACAAGATTTTGTTTTTCCTTATGGGTGAATAATATTCCATTGTGTATATAAACTATATCTTCTGTATCAGTTCATGTGTTGATGGACGCCAAGACTGAGTCCATACCATAGCTCTTGTGAATAGTGCCAGAATATACATTGACATATGTTCTCCCAACTGGCCTTATTTCCTGTAAATCTATACCAAAGAGTGAAGTGCTAGATTATATAGTAGTGACATCTTCCCTTTTTTGAGGAACATCCACAGTGTATGAGTTCCTTTTTCTCCACATACTTGTCAAAATTTGCTTTGCTGTTGTTTTGTTTCATTTCTGTTTTTTTCTGATCATACACACTGTAACTGAGGTATGATATTATATTATTGTAGTTTTGACATACATTTTCCTGATGGCTAATGATATTGAGCATTTTCCATGTATTTCATGGCCATTTTTATTTCTTCTCTTGGGAAGTGGCTATTCAGATCACTTTTCTATTTTTAAATTGTATTACTTATTTTTCTATTGTTAAGGTATTTCAGTTCTTTATATATTCTAGACATTAACCCTTTGTCAGACAAATAGCTAGGATGTATCTTCTCCCTTTCTAGTTTGTCTCTTCATCCTGTTGACTTTTGCTTGGCTTGGCATAAGAATTGTAGTTTAATGTAATCTATTTTTGCTTTAAGTTCCAGTTTCTCGAGTTGTACCCAGAAAATCAATGTATGTAGCAATATGTTCAAGTATTTCCCCTATATATTCCTCTGGTAGTTTCAGACTTTCAAATCTCAGATGAAGGACTTTGATCTATTTTGAGTTATTTTTTGTACAGGGTACAAGATAGAGATCAAATTTCAATATTCTGCATGGGGCTGTCCAGTTTTCTGAGCACCAGTTTGTGAAGAGGCTGTCTTCCTCCAAAGTATATTTTTGCCACCTGTGTAAAGAATCAGCTAGCTGAAGATGAATTGATTTCTGTGTTTACTGTTCTATTCCACTGCATCTATTTTTACACCAATACCATGCTGTTTTGGTTACTATGGCTCTGTGGTATGTCTTGAAATCAGATATTTTGATGCCTTCAGCTTTGCTCTTTTTACTCTTGTGCTCTATTTGGCATCTTTTGTGCTTTGATTTGAATATTAGGACTTTGTGTCTATTTCTGTGAGGAATGCCATTGGTATTTTGGTGTCTATTGCACTGAATCTGTAGATCATTTTAGTTAGTAGGAACTTTTAACAATATTTGTCCTTCTAATTTGAGAACATAGGAGGTATTTCCAAATTTTA